>AWWV01016469.1:0-58226 GCA_001974805.1 Corchorus capsularis
CTGGTCCAAATTATCACCAATGCAATCGAGTGATGAAGATGGCACTTCTTTCAAAGAATAAGCTCAGATTTGTTGATGGTTCCTTACATGTTCCGGCGCAATCCGATCCTCTCTTTTCTGCCTGGGAACTCTGCAACAATCTTGTTACTTCCTGGCTTATTCACTCAGTGTCTCAATCCATTGCCCAGTCCATAATTTGGTTAGATTCTTCTCTTAAGATCATGAATGATTTGAAAGTAAGGTTTTCTTAGAAGAATTCTTTTCACATCTGTGATTTACAAACTGAGATTTACAATGCCACTCAAGGAACTTTAACTGTTCATGAATTCTTCACTAAGTTGAAAATATTATGGGATGAGTTACAGGTTTGGAGACCAATTCATGTTTGTTCTTGTTAACCACAATGTTCGTGTGGACTATCCAAGAATGTGAGGGAATATCATGACAATGACCAAGTCATGGTGTTCATCAAGGGTTTAAATGAATCATATGCCAATCTTAAGTCCCAGATCTTGCTTATGGAACCCTTACCTTCTCTATATAAGGCTTTTTCTTTGGTGATACAGCAAGAAAGATCTGTTTTGCCTGCTTTTAACATCTCTGAGATTGTTGGCCAAAAAAAAAACATCTCTGAGATTAATGTTTTAGTTGTTAAGGGTGGTCTTGTATCCTTGCCAAAGAAATTTTCCCACAATTTTAAGAGGCTTGTGTGTTCTCATTGTGGTCTTGAGGATCACACTATTGATAAGTGCTACAAGAAACATGGGTATCCTGCTAATTTTTCTAATAATTCCAGAAATAGCAAGAAGCCTATACACAAAGGGTATGCAAATGTTGTGGAGTCTGATCTTAATGATGGTGTGATTTTGATCAGACCAAAATATGACATATTTTTATGGTAATTTTTATGTTTTTAGGAAGATTTATGCGTAATTGAGCTTGATTGAACTTTAGGAGGATTTATGCGTGATTGACTGGTTCAGACCAGAAACTTTAACTGACCGGTTCACCTAATTCCAGGTCGATTCCGGAGAATATCAGACCAATTTCCTAAAGTTTTCAGACCTCCTCTTTCCGAATTTAAGGTCAGAATTATCCAATTAAATCTCAAAAATTATATGTATCTATAATACCCTATATATCTTATGATTTATATGCTTGAAATGGACTAACATAATTATGTAAAAGCATCGTTCAACATTATGTTTGCCTTAGTTGTGTTGTGCAAAAGAATGATGTTCGTTCGGACCTTGGCAAGAGAACACGTTTGTCCTAGACATTGGCAAATGAAAATGAACGACGAGAATGTCCTGGACATTTTCAAAAGAACGGCGAATGCATGGACATTGCCACAGGAACGGCGAACATCCGAACATTGCCAATGTAACAAGATCTTTGTATGAGCATACTAACATGTTCTGTTATTTTTCAATGGAACCATATGTTTGATAAATGTTAAAGGTTAAACATGATTTTCTCGCATTTACTAATAACATATCTGCTTATTTAATGCATGGGAGTTTTCTCTGGGAAAGAGCCGAATGAGAACCACGTGGTCGTCATGACTCTATACGAGAAGACACCCCGAAGGGCGAGAGACACTTTAAAAGGCTTGCAACAGGGTATCACACCCACGAAACGGCTTGCAATAAGGTAGCACACCCTACGACACCCTTGATATCTTATTCGGTACTCTCGTGCGACGAATGTTTTCGAATCTCTATCTTGGATCTTATTATCAGAATAAGTCGTATCATCTGATCACTGTATGATTGCCCTGACGACTGGGGGCAATTGTTGAGCACGGTTTTTAAAGTCCATTAGCCTAAAGAGGGCCATTAAGGCCTAAGACCTAACTAACATGTATAAATAGTCAAGGTATGGCTCATCCTCCAATCATCTCCAATTAGGGTTTACTACGCTCTACCATATTTGATTATTCCTAAGAATATCTAACCTTCTCTTTACCCTACAGAGGGATCCAAACTGACTTGAGCATCGTAGAGGATCACCTCCGATCACACCAGGGGGGGGGGGGGGGCTATCGCTCACATTTCTTCCTTATACAGGCACTGAACTGAAGCAAGTAGGGTCACGATACGTTTTGACATCAACATATATATTCTCCAATTTGAGGGGGGATATTAAAGTTATACAAAACAGTGTAGTTTTAAAGTAGTTAAGCTTGTATATAAACAAATTTTTTTTTGTGAAAACCAGAATAGATATAATTAAGAAATTAAACGATACAGACAATGTCCAGCTTCATCAAGCAGAAGCTTGTCTTTAATACAATCAGGAGGTTCCAATAAAATCGTGACCTCTTCTCTAATCATACTACAATAGGAACTACTGCCAAGCTTGGCCAAATGTCAGCACATTGATTTCCTTCTCTAAAAACATGGCTGATACGCTTCCTCCTAAGCTCATTTAATAAGGTCTTACAATCATCAATAATAGGAGAGTAAAGTAAATTACTGCAGTTGTTACTAGACAATGCAACAATAACAGCAACACTATCAAGTTCCACTTCTAGGTCTAAAATATTCAAATGTTTAGCCAATAAAAGGCCATCTCTCAAGGCCCAGATTTCAGCAAGGAAGTTAGAACTTAGACCCTATTCCTAAGTGTCTAAAGCACCCCGAGACCCATCTCCCTTCATCATCTCTTATAATAGCACCTGCAACCATCGGTGTTCAATTTATACCAACTCTTGGTTGGTTTGTTCAAACTCACAGGAACAGTGTTGTTGATGGCAATTCATAGTCTTGCCATTAATTGAAAAAAATTCAACCGCTTTACAAATAGTTGTTTGGGACAAATTCTCAGGTGCCCGAGGCCCATTAAAAAAGACAAAATTCCTATGAAGCCACACTTCCCAGCACATATGAACAGCCAACAAACCCTTCGAAATTTTCTGGAGGCTAAAATATGACTTGTCAGTGCAAAGCTCTTTAAACCAACAACTAAAAAGTTTAGAAGAATTGTGAGACCACCCTACTTTGTTCCACTCACTAGCAAAGACCATAACAGCCCCGGAAAAGATGGTCAATAGTCTCAACATCCCTATTGCACAAGACACAAATTGGATTGACCTCTAACCCTCTATCAGCTAAAAATTTCTTAGTAGGTAGAATACCGCGTAAACATTCCCACATAAAATTTTTTAACTTGGGTAAAATCTTCAATTTCCACACCCAGTCCCAACACTCTTCAAGGACATCATCTCTTTCAATTTTGTAAGCTGATGAGATGGAATAATGGCCATCTTTGGATGGCAACCAAGCAAAAGAATCATCTTGATCAGGAAGTAATTGGGTAGGACCAGCATTCAAAAATTGCAAAATGCCACTAGGCACATCGAAAGAGAGACTATCGAGATGATGCAGCAACTGTCTTACTAATTGTAAAAGTGAATGATTTCACAAATCTGTATAATGAATGATGGTTGCTGCTAACTTTATACAGCTCAAAGAAAACAAGATCCTACATCTAAGTCTATGATCAAGTCTGTCATAAATACACAATCTTTATAATTAAGGAAATCACATAGTAAATCAGAAATCCCTATGATTAAGTTAGAGAATCATCTCTTCACTCCCCCTCAAGTTGGAGCATGGAGATTGGTAATGCCTAACTTGTCCAGCAAAGTTTGAAACCGATCTTGACCAAGCGCCTTGGTAAATATATCAGCAATCTAAAACTGAGAAGAAATTGGTCGTGGAAGTAGGAGCTTGGACTGAATATGTTGTCGGATGAAGTGGCAATCTATATCTATATGCTTGGTGCGCTCATGGAAAACAGGATTAGAAGCAATATGTAAAGCAGCCTGATTGTCACAAAATAACGAAACAGGCTTAGGATGAGGCACCCCTAAATCAGAAAGGAGTCGAAGAAGCCAAACAATTTCACTGGCGATAGTAGCCATTGCCATGTATTCTGCTTCTGCCGTGGAACGAGAGACCACAGATTGTTTCTTTGATCGCCATGAAATAGGTGAAGATCCCAAAAAACACTATGTAGCCGGTTGTGGATCGTCGAGTCATAGGACACCCTGCCCAATCTGCATCACAGTATGCCCGCAAAGACAAAGAACTATTAGAGGGAAGCAAAATCTGTTGCCCATGTTCATTCTTTAAATAACGAAGAATTCGTATAACAGCATCATAATGTGGCTGCCGTGGCTTATGCATGAATTGGCTCAAGATGTGTACTGCATAATTGATATCTGGGCGTGAGATTGTAAGGTAAAGTAAACGACCAATTAAGCGTCTGTACTGTCCAGGATCATCAAAGAGTTGACCAGAATCGAGATCTAGTTTGAGTTGTTGTTCCATTGGTGAAGAAGCTGGTTTTCAACCTGTCAAACCACTTTCTGCCAAAATATCAAGTATGTATTTCCGTTGGTTTAATGCAATACCAATGGGAGAACGTGCCACTTCAAGGCCCAAAAAATATTTAAGTTGGCCAAGATCCTTAATTTGAAACTTGGTGTTCAAATATTCTTTGAGCCAAGCAATCTTGGTTGAATCATTCCCGGTAACAATGACATCATCAACATAAATGAGCACAGCAATATAAGACTCTCCTTGAGTGGATGTAAACAAAGAATGATCAGAAGTAGACTGGATGAACCCAGCTGTAAGTAGAGCTTGAGTAAACTTTTGGTACCAGTTACGAGACGCTTGTTTGAGTCCATAAAGGGACTTTTGAAGGCGACAAACACGATGCTCCCCCTGTTTGGCAAAGTCTTGAGGAATTTTCATATAGACTTCTTCTTCAAGATCACCATGTAAGAAAGCATTGTTGACATCCAATTGGTGTAGTTCCCAGTTACGTACAGAAGCAACAGCAAGAAGACATTGAATAGTAACTAGTTTAGCAACGGGGGCAAATGTCTCATGAAAATCAACACCCTCAATTTGAGTGTATCCCTTCGCCACAAGACGCGCCTTGTATCTCTCGACGGTGCCATCTGGGTTGAATTTCACTTTGTAAATCCATTTAGAGTCTATAGCACGTTTCACAGGCGGTAATGAGGTAAGTGTCCAAGTATGATTGGCTTCCAAAGCTGAAATTTCCTTTTCCATGGCATCTCGCCAATGAACATGCTTAACTGCTTGAGAAAATGATTTGGGCTCATCGATAGAAGAGATGGCCGCTAAAAAAGCTACATGAGTGTTAAAAAATTTGGAATAAGAAATAGTGTGAGATAAAGGGTATACCGTCGAGTTTGCCGAAGGAGCAGGAGAGTGCGAAGTGGAAGAAGCTGGTAGAAGAGAGGGCGGCAAAGTATAATCATAACCAGAGAGAGTCTTTGACACTTGTCTAGTACGCTTTGTAGCAAAATTGTGGGACTTAGCAGGGGAAATTAAGGGCTGATCAGAATTATCAGGCACATGTGTAGTTACCTCCAATGTTGGTTGATCTAAATTTGTATGGTTTTGGGGTGAGACCTCAACATCTGCATCTAATGTTGGTGATGAATGTGACAACGTAGTTGGTAAAGAAATCCCAACTTCTTGATTTTCATAATCAAAAGGGCTTTGATCAACTAGCCCAAAGGAAGAATTGTGACCTTGTGGATCTATATTGCCATCATTTGTGCTAGCAAAAGGATAGATGCTCTCAAAAAATTGTACATCTCGAGAGGAGTAGATCACTTTACTCTCAAGATCATAGACCCTATAACCTTTCTGCCCATGTGGATAACCAACAAAAATTCCAGGTTTGCTTCTAAAGGCACACTTGTCACGAGGCTTACTATTAACGTGCCCATAGTAAAGACATCCAAAAGTGCACAAATGATCATAACTAGGCACCTTACCAAACAAGACTTCATAAGGCGTCTGGTTGTTTAACACTGAAAGTGGCATACGGTTGATCAAGTAAGTTGCAGTAAGTACACATTCACCCCAAAAACTTAGTGGAAGATTTGCCTGAAATCACAAGGCTCTAGCCACTTCTAAGAGATGTCGATGCTTGCGTTCCACCACTCCATTTTGTTGTGGTGTATATGTACAACTGGTGTGTCTTTCCATGCCATTCTCAAAGTAGTGATTGATTAAGTCTTCATGTTGAAACTCAAGGCCATTATTTGTTCTGAAAGTTTTGACTTTAGCGTTGAATTGTGTTTGGACCCAATTCAAAAACAACAAGAGATAATGTCTAGTTTCAGATTTGTGCTTCATAAGGAAAACCCATGTTGCACGGCTATAATCACCTACAACAGTGACAAAATAATGTGCACCAGAATAAGACTTAGCGCTATACGGCCCCCATATGTCACAATGGACTAGTTCAAAAGTATGCATAGATTTATTCATATGAGTTGGAAAAGGCAATCTTGTCTGTTTTGCCCTACAACAAGCATCACAAATGGAAGATTTTAATGGATCAAACTTGATAGATAAATTTGGAACTAGCGTGAGTCGGTTCATTGGTAAGTGCCCCATACGACGGTGCCACAAACTTGCAGTGTGTCTATTTGTCAGAAGCGCCTTCCCCGCCCTCGTTTGTTCCAAATAATATAGTCTATTTCGCACTTTACCCACTCCAAACGGCTTCTTCGAGGGTAAGTCCTGTATAACACAAAATTCAGATCCAAATATTAACAAGCAATTAAGATCTCTAGTCAATTTACTAACTGATAGCATATTAAATTGGAAATCAGGCACGCCCAAAACTTGATCAAGACTTAGTTTGTCACCAAGATTCACTCTACCCAAAGCAGTAACTGAAACATTATCTCCATTAGGAATTTGAACATGAGGAATATTAGGATTGGCAGAAATATGTCATGGAATCAATTTTGTATGTTATATGATCTGTGGCTCCCGAATCAACAACCCATGAGTCCGTCTTACCATAAATATTTTATGAAGCCATATTTGCTGAAGGTTGTGATTGACGACTAAGTAAATCAATCAATTGTTGGATCTGCATTGGTGTAAGATTTGGACATGCAGGATCAGAAGCTGATGGGCCAACAGCGGCTGCAAATGACTGGTTTGCAGCTCCATGAGTACGTGGTTGTTGCTCTCCCTTTGTCTTGGGTTTTCTCCAACCAGAGGGATATCCAATAAGCTCATAGCAATTCTCCCTAGAGTGATTGTTTCGATTACAATGTGTACAATGCAATCGACTTTCACGCTTGTCTCCTCCTTGATCACCACGTCGATCATTCCTTTGGTCGCTCACCTGACTTCTTGTTGGGGTTTTAGCAAGCAAGGTTGTGGCTTCAATGGTGGGAACACGAGCGGCTGCAACAGCTCGTTGCTTCTCATCTTGGGCAGTTACGGCATAAACCTTTCCAAGTGTTGGTAATGAATCTATGCTCAGGATGTGGGATCTAACCGTTTGATGAGTATCATCTAATCCCATTAGGAAGTCGAAGACTTTCTCCTCCTCATGCATCGCTTGCATCTTCTTTCCAGCACCATAAGTACACCCACAAGTACATAATGGTACATGTCGAAGACTTTGTAATTCACTCCATACGGTTTTCAAATTGCCATAGTATGTGGAGATGGATGATTTCTCTTGCTGCAAGAGAGCAATGGTTCGTTTTAATTCATACACTCGAGGTGCAATGCCTTGAGCGAATCGCTCCTCAAAATCACACCAGATGTCTCTTGCCGTATCGGCGTGAGCAGCACCTGTTTGCAACTCCTTGGAAATTGGGTTGATAAGCCATGACTTGACCACCGCATTGCATTGGATCCAAGATTGGAAATCACTAGATTTAATATCGGGTTTAACTACCGAACCATCCATGAAACCTGCTTTTTCTTGGATTGAAAAGCATTCAAAAAGCTATTTCTCCAAGTAAAATAATTGCTGCCAGTTTTGTTTAATGGTTGGGTAACGAAGATCAGGCCTGGATGATCTGAGGGATGCAAGTAGAACGGGGATTTGGTATCAATTGTGATGTTTTATGCATTCGCAATAGACACCAAACCCTCCTTAGTAGAACCTGCAAGATCAGATTCGTTGGCCATGGCTGGAAAAAAAAATTAGGAATGAGGTATATTGGCTCTTGATACCATGTAAAAGTGAATGATTTCACAATCACATAGTAAATCAGAAATCTCTTCACTAATAAGGTATCCTCTAAAGAATGTTAAGAACAGAATGATGAAAGGAAAGAGTAACCTAATTTTGTATTGAGTATACAAGTGTTTAAATACAATGTAGTGATAGGTGTATAAGTATATGATAAGGGTGAGTTTAAATTACAAATATTTGGGTGGTTAGAGATATGATTAGCTAGTGTTTATCTCATCTAAAACTCTTCAAGATTTGAAATCATAGTTCCCTCCAATACTCCCCCGCAAGATGGAGGATCCATCGGAGACGCCAATCTTGGATAGCAGTTGGTGAAATCTATCCCGAGGAAGTGCTTTGGTAAGTGCATCTGCCAATTGATCAACTGTGGAAATGTGATTTACTAAGAGAGCTCCTTGTTGTACTTTTTCTCGAACAAATAAGTAGTCAAGTGCCAAGTGCTTCATACGAGTGTGAAAAACAGGATTTGCACAAGCATATGTGGCACTGAGATTATCACAAAGTACCAGAGGAGGTGTTGACAGAGGAGCATGAAGTTCTTGTAGAATTGATTGTATCCAAACCATTTCTGAAACACATGCAGCAATGGCTCTGTACTCTGCTTTTGTAAAAGAACGAGCTACAGATTTTTGCTTCTTTAAGCACCATGAAACAGGTGTTTTGCCATAATATAGAATATATGCAGAGGTTGATCTTCTATCATCATTATTCCCTGCCCAATCTGAATCAGTATAAGCAGTTAAAATCAACTTATTTGCCCTGAAAACATGAAAGCCATGAAACATTGTACTTTTCAAGTATCTAAGCACCCTTTTAAGTGCTTGTAGATGAAATGTTGTTGGTTTATGCATAAATTGGGACAGCCTGTTTACTGCAAAACATATATCAGGGCGTGTGATTGTGAGATATTGTAATGAGCCTACTAACTTCCTGAATTCAGTTTCATCTGCTGGTGCTGAACCATCATCAAGCTTTAAAAGATTGGTAGTGGATAGTGGAGTGTTACACTCTTTAGCTCCTGTCATGTTTGCTTTGTTTAGCATATCAGCAACATACTTAGATTGAGATAAGAACAATCCTGAAGTAGTAGCATTAACTTCAACTCCCAAGAAGTAGTGTAAAGTACCAAGATCTTTGATAGAAAATCTAGTAGCAAGCTCACTAGTAAACTTGGGCAGAAAATTTGCATCATTTCCAGTAAAAATAAGATCATCAACATAAACCAACATGTAGGCAAGAGTATTACCAGACTTGTATATGAACAAGGAAGCATCTGCAATCGAGTTTTTGAAGCCAGAAGTCAACAAGAAGTTGATTAGTGCACAGTACCAAGCACGAGGTGCTTGTTTAAGTCCATAAATGGCCTTTTTAAGTTTGCAAACTAGTTGAGGATTCTGTTTATCATAGAGCACTGGTGGTTTTTTCATGTATACCTCTTCTTGGAGATCACCTTGTAAGAAGGCATTGTTTACATCAAGCTGCTTCAAGGTCCAGCCATTTTGTACTGCAAGACAAAGAACCAGTCTAATTGTAACAAGCTTCACCACTAGACTAAAAGTCTCAGTGAAATCGATCTCAGGGCACTGTGTAAAACCCTTGGCCACTAATCTTGCTTTATACCTAGAAATTGAACCATCAGCATGTTTTTTAATCCTGAAAACCCACTTACAACCAACAAGATTGCAGTTTGCAGGCTCTGGAACCAGTTCCCATGTTCCATTTCTATGCAAAACAGCAAGTTCATCCATCATAGCAGTCTTCCACTTGGGATTTTTAATGGCTTAAGTAGCACAGGTTGGTTCCAATGTTGCTGGCAAAAGATGCTTAGTAACAGTATACATGATTTTCGATTTGTAAATGTTATTAACAGACCTAGTAACCATAGGATGAGTTCTTTGAGATTGGTTACATGAGACTGAAGCATTTGTTGTTGAATCCGGTAATGGAGCTGCACATTCAGTAACCAGTGGCTGAGAGACAGTTGACACGTCTGAACTAGAGGAAGAAGACACTGGTGAAGCTGCTGGTGTATTTTGAACAGGAAGCAAGATATCTGAATTTGATTCTGGTGATGAAGGAGAATGTTGGTCAGTGACAGATGGTGATTTGACTGTTTGAACTGTTGCAACATTTTCATCAAATGTAGGGTTCCATAGATCATGGGAAGAATTTGTAGCCACATCAACTTCATTGATATACTTAAAAGGAAGCTTTTCTTCATCAAACATGACATGTCTTGAGACATAGATTCGATCAGTGGATAAATCAAGACACAGGTAAGCACTTTGATTTTTTGAGTAACCCAAAAAGATGCAAGGTTTTGATTTAGGCTCTAATTTGTGATGAGCATATGGTTTCAACCATGGATAACATAGACATCCAAAAACCTTCAGCTTTTCAAGATTAGGTTTTTGTGAAAACAGTTTTTGAAAAGGACTTGTGTTTTCAAGAACTTCAGTAGGAAGTCGATTCATTAAATATACAGCAGTTGAAAAAGCATAAGGCTAGTATTTTAAAGGCATTGAGGCATGATGTAAGAGAGTGAGTCCTTTTTCAACAATGGTTCTATGCCTTCTTTCAACAATGGCATTGTGTTGTGGTGTGTGTGGAGGAGTTTGCAAGTGCTGTATTCCAAAAGTAGAGAAAAAATTGTTGAGTTTTTCAAATTCTCCTCCACAATCAGAAAAGATAGTAACATTTTTGGTTTTAAAGTAGTTCTCAACAAGACTTTTGAACTTAGGAAACAGGGCAAAAACATCTGATTTGAGCTTAATAGGATAGAACCAAGTATACCTGGTATACAAATCAACAAAAGCCACATAGTATTTGAACCCTTGATTTGAAATGACACGAGCAGGGCCCCATACATCAGTATATATGACATCAAGAGGTCCTCTGCTAACAATGGTTGATGAAGAAAATGGTAAGCGATGACTTTTATTGCAATTGCAGGCATTACAAGAGCTGAATTTCTTAAAAGAAGAACAAGGTAAAGAAAAAGACTTTAGAGCAGAATGAAGAACATTGAAATTTGGATGACCAAGTCTTTGATGCCAGGTTTCAAGATTAGACTTGACTCCGACTAGTGCTAATGCTTGAGTTTCAACAATTGGTGGATTATTGGTGAAGTAGTAGAGTCCTCCCCTATTCAGGCCGTGTGCCACTGGTTCCTTGGTGTGCAAGTCCTTTACCATGAAATTTTTAGAAAAGAATTCAACAGAAACATCATTAGCTTCAGTTAGTTGAGAAATAGAAACCAAATTGGATTTAGCTTGAGGAACACAAAGAACATTCTTAAGAGACAAAGAATGAGTAGAGGGTTTGATAAGTGTAGAACCAGTATGAGAAATGGAGAGACCTGTGCCATCACCAATCAGCAAACTGTCTGGACCATCATATTCCTGTGCAAGTTGAAGATTTTGCAGCTTGTTGGTGACATAGTGATTTACACCAGAGTCAACAATCCAGTTTTGTGGTGATTGAGTAGTGCTCAAATGAGCAGCTGGTGCATTTTGATCCTTAGGCCGGATCTGATAACACATCTTTGCAATGTGACCTGGTTTGTCACAGTACTGACAGAACATTTCCTTGCCTGAGGAATTGAAATTCTGATAATTTCGCTGAGATCCAGTTGATTTAGAATAATGACCCCTACCTCTTGATATGGAATTGTTTCTATTTGCATACTGAGCAGTTGGAATAGTCAAATCAGTGACTATCTGTTCCTGTTTCTTAAGGACATGTTCATAATCAAAAAACTTTTCCATTAGTTCTTTAAAGGAAATATAGGATTCTCTTGCTCGAATCCCAGCTGCAAGCTCTTTATACTCAGGTCCAGCACCATTCAATGCATGTATTACAAGTTCATCCTCAGAGATGACAGTTTCAATCAAGGCTAACTCATCAGCAATACTTTGCAAAGATTGAAAAAATTCGGAGATGCTTTTGTTACCTCTTGGTGTTGCGAGTTTGTCTCGCAGGGCCATCATTCTGGATCTCGATTTGTTGGTATATAGCTTGTTAAGTTTTGTCCAAGCATCATGAGAGGAGGAAGCAGAAGCAATGTGTGAGACCACACTTTCAGAAGAAGATGCTATCATTCCATGTAGCAGCAGCCTGTCTTGCCTGAGCCAGTGCTCATAGGCTGGATTGGAAACCATCTCAGTGGTTCCAGTCTTTTGAATTTTCTGAGATGGAGCCTTGGTTGAGCCATCAATATATCCAAGGAGATCGAAACCGATGAGTAAAGACGGAAACTGTGTCCTCCATGAAGGAAAATTGGAGGCAGTCAACTTGATTGGAAGATGAGCTGCTGCATTGATCGTAAAGAGAGGAAGATTCTGACTGGAAACAATGGTACCAGTTGGTTGCGAGGAAAAAGACATGATGAATCAGAAAGAGGAAAAGGAAATGAGGGATGGAGGGTGGGAAAAGAAAGGACCAGGATCGGCTCGTTAGAGAAAAGAAGCTCTTGATACCATAAAGAACGTTAAGAACAGAATGATGAAAGGAAAGAGTAACTTAATTTTGTATTGAGTATACAAGTGTTTAAATACAGTGTAGTGATAAGTGTACAAGTATATGATAAGGGTGAGTTTAAATTACAAATATTTGGGTGGTTAGAGATATGATTAGCTATTCTCATCTAAAACTCTTCAAGATTTGAAATCATAGTTCCCTCCAATATCCTCATCTCGGTTCAAAGGTCTAAAGAACTTATCTCTCGAAAGGCCAACTCAGTCCAATTATCTGACCAAACGTTAGTATTTCTACCAATATAAACGATTTATTCAATGTAAAATGTACACTTTTTCTCGCCATTCAATACAATTCTTAATACAAACAGAAGGGCCTAGAAAGTATACGCTGCGAAGTAGCAATCATCATTGTCTATAGTTGTAGCAGATAAGTAAAATAGGCAATTAAGCGATCGTCACGCATAGCTTCTTCAAAGTTTTGAATTTCCTCTCGTGGACTTATCAGCAAGTTCTCATGGATAGAAAAACCTCAATCATGGGGGAAAATAGTGGCAAATCTTGGTACTATAGACTTTTGGGTACTGTTAAGTCATGTTTAAAGGAATGTCTGTGTCACAAAAGTTGGCTACATATCATCAATTTCAGCATGTATCAACGTAGAAAAAGCAAAATAGAATCCTAAACCTTCCTGCAAAGCAAAATCAATATAGAACAAAGAAGAAAGTTGGTTATATTTACACAGACACCTTGGATAGAGTTGGAAGATAACACTTCAAGCAGACCCTGCCAAGATTTACTAATGAGTTTGTTTGACAAACAATCAATATTAAGAAGAGCTGTTCCAATGAAAAGTTTCAAATAAGCAATAATCTATTCCAACAAAAGCAAATGAAGCTTTGAGTAACAATTTTCCAATTTTACACTATGTATTACCCTAAACTACCTTTGATAGCACAGGGCCAAGATACGAAACAAAGATTCAGCTTGTGTTTCCTTTTGACTTAGTGGGTTGATACAACATGAATACAGCAACTTAACCTAAACCATAAAAGAACAAGGACAACAAAAAAAAGTATCAACTGGCCAAAATCAATGATAGATTACCACAGAAGGAAACCAGAAGTTGTCTGATATGAATGGTATTGCCCGAGGATTGGTCACTAAATCATTATAGAATGCATATTCCGCCTCGTAGTCATGTAATTTGAGCTCAGCCTTTTGGTTAGTATGGTAGTGGTGCTTAGCAGAAACTGACTTCCCAAAGCCAAATATACTAACTCTGTCACAGACTCCCAAAGCTAGCATAACAGCTTGCATTCCAGATGAGTAATGAAACATCGAACCATCATGAGTCGATCCCCACTCACTCAATGGCTTCCCTGTCTCCTCCACAAATTTTTTCACTGAATAATACTTCACAATCCTAGCACACAACATATCAAAACGTGGATCTGTAATCAACAAAGGCGCCTTGTGAGACGAATTGCACATCAAATAGTCCATGAAATGAATCGGTTGACAAATGTACATGATTATAGGAACATCCCCTCCATAAGGATGGCAAAAACACCCTTCCCTCCTAGCACAAAGATGCAGTATATTGCTATTTACAAAGGAAATACTGGTTTTCGATCCAACATACTTTTCAAACCTCTCAGTCCTAGCATTGTTCAATCTAATCACAACCTCATGGCCATCAATCAACTTCCCTTGGTCACTATTCAACAAAATCCCACTATTCCCCACAACAGCACAAGATTTATACTTTCTATCAGAAGACATTAAACCATTGTGGCTATCAATAGGAACCTTCACTAATCTAACTAAATCCATCATAATATCAGGTTGAAACATTTTTCTCCTTGCCCAATCTTGTAAGTTCCTCCTAAAATCTAACCAATACCGATAAAACTTAGGGGACCTGAGCATTACCGGTAATCCATTAGAATTTCTTGCTTTAATGTCATGATGATTGAACCTCCTCCAAGTTGCAAAAGTCTTGTACCTTCCTTGCCCAAAGTTCCCTTCCAGAAGCTGCTCTATTTCAAGCTTGGCTTTTTCTTCACCCATATCAGTGGCGGCAAACTTGAGCAGAGTAGAGTTGAAATATGGTATTGGTGGGGGTTGGATTAGGACCCTGCCAGACTCCAACTCAGCTGGAAAAGTGAAGATACCACCGCGGCGGATGGCAATCCGGCAGCTTAAGGTTACAGCCAATGCGAGAAGCACCAGAATGCTTACAAAGGGTCTAACTGACCTCTTCATTGGAGCAATCAGATTGGTTGAACGGTAAATGGGATTTGCTAGATATGGCCAAAAAAGGTAAAAAGTTCGGATCTTGAATGTGTCTGTATTAGATTCAGATCCATCTTCAGGTTCAGCAGATTTTGGCATCCAAGAAAAATGGGGTCTCTGAATTGGGATTTACAAGGAATGGGGAAGGGGAAAAAATCAAATCTTTCTCATGCAAGAACCAAACAATTTCTGATTTTGAAGAAAACCCAGAAAGGAAAAGATGAAATCTTTAGGAGTGGGAAATATTACAAGAAAGTAAAATATGAATTGCAGATGAAAGTGAAACATGGGAGTGGGTATTGTTTAAAAAGTGGGAATTTCATAATTTCTTCTTTAATACAAGAGATTAAGAATTAAAGAACAAGCACTTTAACTTGAAACTAATAATGCAGCTCTAAAACTAAAAGCAAGACACTGCAAAAAGGAAAAGGAAAGAGATTGAAGAAGTTACAAACCCTAGAATATAGAGGTTTGTGGATGGAGGAAAACAGAAAAGCAAAAGGTGAGGACTGAGGAAGGGACAGTCTTCTCTTTTCACTTCTTCTTTGCCCATTTAAAATGCATGTTGATGTTGTTTGTAGCAGGGCCTTTGGTGGGGTCATCCTGGGAATTGCTATGGTGTTATTTTTGTAGGGTGAATTGTATTTGTTGGTGGGAAATCAGAAATGGAGGATTAGTTAGATTTGCGTGGGCCCACTTTTCTATTTTTTGGAGGGGTTAGATTAGATCATAAATTGCTTAGGGTTGAAGGGAGAGAGAAACTTATTATAGTACTACTATTGTTAAAGAAGGGAAAAATGAAGATTGATAGGTTTTTTTTTTTGGGTAAAGATTGATAGTCTCTTTTAAATGTTCTTTGAATTGAATATCTCAAATTTTAACCTAGATTTTAATTCCTTTTAATTTAGAATTATTAATTTGCAGGTTAATTTGGATATTAGATTTGATTCGTCTTTCTCATATTGAATTTGAATGTCTATCTTACACCATTTTTTAAGTTATTCAAATAATGTTCATTTCTCTAAAATGAAAAACACTCCTACATTTTTAAATATCAACTTTCAATAGAACCTACTATTTTATAATTTATATCACATAAAAAACTTATAAAATAACCTACAAATATCATTTTTCATAAAATTTTGCATCAAGCACAAAGTTGACGTTTAAAATGAGGAGTGGATATAATTTTAAAAACTATTTCTAACTTACATTAATTTTGAATTTGAATTAAGGTTTGGGTCCATAAAAATTGAATTAAACGTCTTTTTCCATGATACTCTAAATTCATCATGAACTTTATTTTCTTGATAATTTTTTGCCATGAAAATAAAATGGGATGACATATATAGACTCATAGACGTTATCATAGACTCATAGTTTTCATTAATTAAAATAAAATAAAATGGGATGACATCAAAATATGTCATGCACTCAAAGCTAAATCGAAAGCATGCATGAATCTTATTGTGAATTATGCATGTGATATTTTCACTTAATATATGACTAATAAAAAAGAATCTTTTGACTAACATGATGTTAAAAAAGAAAATAAAATTTTAAAATGCTTTTCTTCCTCCTCTGTTTCCCCAAAATTGACGGTAATAAGTTAATTAAGCTCTAAGAAACATATAAACTTTTGCATGTACAAGATCATTTCTTCGTGAATATATGGGATTATTATCGTGTGAAACACCTAAATTGCAAAATTAAAAGCCAAGATTGATGTATATGCAATATGCACATGAGCTTTTTTTTTGTTTTTTGGTGAATAATATGCACATGGGCTTTAGAAACGTTTCTTTTCACATGTATTTTTCATGAACCATTATTATTATCGTATAAATTTCTTTTATAAAAAAACTCGAAATGTTAATATCCCAATTTAGGACAAAGAAACAAAGGGAAATAAAATCAGATAAAGTAAACGATAAAACATCTCGATGAATATATAGTATATTTTCTAGAAAAATAGGAAAACACCAAATCTCTTCTCATGTGAAAATGATGTATTTGGAAATTAGAATTTTAAGAATTGTTCACATATATGAAAATATAATAGAAAAGGACCCACTTGTATGAAGGGTGACAGGAGGCTTTGTCTGGTTTGGTGGGTGATTATGAATGGAGTGACCGTCCGGGAATAAGATTAGTGGATCAGACAAATTTTGGAAGTATTTTCATTTTTAGTAGCATTATAAAAAAATTATTTTTTATGTATTACGTAAAAAAAAAATTTTTTTTATGGAAATTTTCGTAATGTATGGTTAAGGTAAGCGTGACAATCCATATAATTCAACGGTATTACTTATGTACGATACAAGTGAACTTGGGTTTATTTTTCTCGTCATGCTTGCACCCTTCATTACGTTCATTAAAAACAAAATGAAAGAAGCAAGGAAAAACTGAATGAAATAAGTCAAAATAAACAAAAGAGAGAGAGAGAGAGAGAGAGAGAGAGAGAGAGAGAGAGCATTACTTCGTCGATAATTTTTATGCCATAACGTAAAGATTTTTATTTGAATCCATATATATATATTACTATTTTTTAGCCATTCTAGTTCGTACTTTCATTCAATGCTTGCTGTGTTTAGCACATTGCTTAAAATAATGAAAAGTTTAATTGTTTCCCATTTGTGCAAAGAGTGATGATCCTATAAGGTCCTGTACTGAATAAAAATGTTCAATTTCGTCCATGTACTCAAAAAACGATAAATTTAGTTCCTATACTGAAAAGATCAGGTCAATTTAGTTCATGAACTCAGAAGACTGGATCAATTAAATCTAATCAATAAAGGCACGATAAGAACTCAATTGACTCAATCTTGTGAGTACAGGCACTAAATTGACAAACATTATGAGTACATGAACTAAATTGATCATTTTTTGAATACAAGGACTAAATTGAATATTTTTATGCAATACAGAGACCTCCCAAGTATTTTAACCGCAATAGATACACTACTTTAAGATTTATGTAACAAAATGAGTAAAGGTTTCATATCATTACAAACAGATTGAATAAATAATCCAACAACGAGCTGAGAGCCTAGAAAGTATATGTTTCAATTAATTGAATAAAAATGTTATAAGTTTTATGGTGTTATTTTTTTTTGCTACTCATTAGTATGATATTGAAATGAGTTACATAATAAGAGGTAATCATCTCCTTTCCTATAATCACACCCCATTCATCCCAGAATTCGAACCCGGAACCTACCACGAGAAGAACTTTTATGGTGTTATTAATAAAACTTATACGGTGCTGATAATTAAGTTAATTAATTGCAAAACCAATAGGAATCAAACGTGTGTTTTCTCCATTAGCTAGGCTTAATTTTAAGCCATTATTATATATAAATCCTTGCAATGCTAGAAGATTTGCTAATCTGGACCTCAGTGAGTTAACATTTGGTTTCAAGAAAAAGGCCCGACAAAGAAGGATTATCTAGTGATAACTAAAGGGATATAAGTAGAGCTGTCAAAAGCTGATCCGAACCCGAGAATTTGTCCAACCCGTCCGAACTCGAATTCGTCCAACCCGATTTGATCAGAAAAAGTAAACGATCTGAACCCGCCCGATCCGAGACTCGAATGACCCGCAACCTAGATGACCCGAAACCCGAATAACCCGAGAAGTTAACCCGAATGACCCGAGAATATCATAAACTAAAATTATCTTTTATTCAATAAAATTTATAATTTTACTTATTCTAAATCATCATTTATTCAATAAAATTAATATTATTGTCTACCTATTATAAATAATGATTAAATTTGCTAAAATTCAATATATGAACAATAATTATATGAACAACCACTAAAATTAAATCAGTTATATGAATAATTTATGATAAATTTATAATTAGTAATTTATTTTTTAAAATAATGAATGAATAGTAATACTTACTTGGTAATTTTATCTATCGGGTACTACGACCATACTATAATAATCTAGCTGATAAGGGTTGTAATTCTATTTTCATTGTTCATGAATAGTTATATTATTAATTAATTTATAATAATAATAATTGAAGTAATGAAAAAAAATTATAAATTTAGATATTACATAACTAATATTTTATTTATAATAATACACTGTGAATAGTGTTTTTACTTTTTATACGGCTTAAAATGTTGACACATACCCCACCTGATAATTAATTATGCGTTTAATATTCAAAACCTACCTCACATGATAATCAATTATGTATTTAATATGCAAAATTAATATCTAAGGAGGCACATATCAAGTATTCTATCCTTTGACCTCGCATATGCAGTCTACTAAACTTCGTTGATAATAGATTGTATAATGTTTCTACTTATTTATAAAATAAATCGAATAATAAATATATTTAAAAAAGTTGAGTATTGAAAATTAAAAAATTCAATGCTGACCCAATTGACCGGAAACCCGAGTGACCCGTGGCCAAAACCCGAACCCGCCCAACCCGAGAGCCGGTAGACCCGAGACTCGAATGACCCGGAACCCGAATGACCCGAGACCCGAATGACCCGAGACCCGTATGACCCGAGACCCGAATAACCCGAACCCAGATGACCCGAATGACCCGAGAAAACTGGCTGACCCATTTGACCCGAACCAAGATAACCCGAACCCAAACCCTCCCAACCCTTTGACACCTCTAGATATAAGCATTGTAAATCATAACTGATGAATGACAATAGCTAAATTACAAATTTTAAGTTAAAGATAAGACCAAATATTGGAACATTTTATCATATATATATATATATATATATATGAATATGACTCATTTAAGTCAAGTATAATATAACTTGAAATAAGTTGCAAAACTGTTTTTTCATAATGTTAAGTGACAAATTGACAATTTTTATTTTTACATAAAAGAAGATAAAACCTATGTATTCTCATTTCTCAACAAAAAGTAATAAGTAAAATAAATAAATATAAAACTACCCACTTGCTTGAAGACAATTAATGAGCTGGTTGTATTTTATGAATTTTTCTACTCTCTGTCTCTAGTTTCTATCATGGTTAAAGGGTTGGTTCTCTTGTTACTTGAATTGGTATATTTTGGTGATGGGCTCACTCATGGTCATGGGATAGGGATGGGATGAGGGTTTTTAATATGGCCAAACCCCCCCTCAAGTAGTTGGAACTTGCAAGGAATTACTATAAAATAATACTATCAAATGTAAATCTTTGTTTGCTTTTGTAGATGCAATCCTCATTGAACTTCTCAAGTCCATGCCTGAAGAAAGGAATCTTTTTGAGTCAAATAAACTAATAAACACACCCTTTCCAATTCAAGGTATAATTAAAATCCTCAGTTTATTATTATAGTAGTGAGTAGTAGATATGATCAACTTAAGCAAACATTCATTTTTTTTAAGTTACATTAACTAATTTATCCCTGTTAATTTGCTTCCTAAGAAAATCTGATTAAATGTTTAATTACCCATTAAACGTTTTTATTGCATGCAGTACTTTATAGTAACCAAGCAAATTGAAAATTATTCCAAGTGTTGTTATGGAACCATTAGTAATTGTTGATGCCAAATTGATCAACAAGTTTCAGATGGAGATTGGTCGTTCTTCCTGGATGGATTAGGTTTTCCTGGATCACCCAAGATGAATATCTGCAAGACAAGAAGACACTTGAGTAGCGGGGGTGGAATCTCGCGTTAGCACTCCAATGATTAAGTAAGTATGAGATAATGGGCGTATGATAGGTTTCTAGAGAGAGAGAACGGAAGTTGGAATCTCAGAGAGAATTGGATCCCCCTTTAATGAGATGGTACCTTGATATATATAGCGGGAGCATGTGACAGATGTCACGTGAATCTTATACCTGTTAGGAGTTACTTGTGGCAATGGATGAGTTCAGTTGGCTATGGAGGCAGTCCATGTCTTTTTCTTACTTGCTTGCCAAGTGGTCATGCGACCTATTTAGTCCAAGACAATTGTGTAGTGCTCAAAAGTACTTAATGATCCAAGCACTTGCGAAATATTGGAGTTAAAGAAAACAAATAATTAGATCACCAATAATATATAGAATATTAGAATTGATGGACAATTGGGTTATAAATAAATATATTGATTTCAAGTTACTTTCGTATGGCACTTTGAGAAAAATCAATGGTGCAAAGCTCTTTGGCTTTCCCTCTATTTTTCTTTTACTTTCTCATGAATAGGGAGTCCCCTTCATGAGATAAATATAATAAATTGGGTAATTGGGTTGATGTAGCAATCAGATAATAAATGTATGGAAATTTTAAATTCTAATTTTAGAAAAGCTCCAAAGTCTATAGGGCCAAGGCCCTTACTAGTTGTATGATTCAATCCTGTCATTGTTTTAGGCCTTTCTGTTTTGTTTCCAATTTGTTGATAGGCATATATGATTCAATGCTGTCCAATTTGTAAGGACCAGTCAGCCCAATTGAAAATGAAATTAAGAAGAAACTAAAAAGGATATATTTTTCATCATGATTACTCTCACTCAAGTCACTTGAATGATGTTTGTATTTTGGCCTGGTTAATTAGGTATTAAAAAATGACCATTTCAATCCAAAAACTCAAATTTAAATTTGATGAACTTGTAAATTAATCAAAATTGAAAGCCTCATATTAATACAAAATAACCTAGTACAAATTTCTTTTACTATATATTATCATATTGCTTTAATTGATTGTTTGGTTCTGTTTTTTAGTTTCCTCTGAGAATTTACCCTATTTAGGCCTGGTTTGACATTGTGTTTGGAGATAAAAAAAAGCTACTTTTAAACCCAAACGCAATACCAAATAAATCATAGTTTGTGTCAAAAGTTGATTTTGAACGCAAAAACCAAGCCAACCCGAGAAGCTAATTCTTAGGTGCTTTTGCGTTTCAAAAGTACTTTTGGATATTAAATGACTAAAATCCCCTAATTATTTTTCTCTTTCCTTTTTAACTGGCATATCCTTTTTATACATTTTATCCTTAAACCCCATTTTTTCATAGCAATATCAAACATTATTTACATTTTTCTACCGTAATTTATAAAAACACTTCTCAAAAGCACTTTTTCCAAACCAAACTTTTCTAAACTGTAACCTCAATACCAAACTAAGCCTTATTATTATCAAAGTTCTCTGACTTCACCAATCACCATTGCAACAAATATTATGCACTTTATTTATTAATTATAATGGTTATCCTCATAGCCTATTTAATTTATTCTATATATATATATATATATACTGAACAAACCCTTAATAAAAATTAAGCTAAATTAATCATAAGTAAACCCAAATATTAAATAACCCAACCTCCAAAACAACCAAAATTCTTAGTCCATCTTTTCGCCCACCTTTACATTATTTGGGACATTTTAGCTGATTTTGTGAGGGCCTTCTCAGCATATTGAAACTTCAATGTATTGAAATATGTGGTCCTACCACAACGTCCCACTACGCCAACCGACAGTGTCCATTGAAACAAATAGTTAACATTTTATAAGTGGAGGATAAGAAGATTATTTATAGTCTTCTTACTTAGCCAAAACATCCATAATTGTTAATAAGATGTATGAGAAATGGGGAGGAAATTATATGAAAGCAAACCAACTTTCACTCGGTGGTTCTTTCATCCCTTCTTTTCAAGGGATGATAATTGTTAATAAGATATATGATAGTAATTGTTAAGTCTCCTTTTTGTGAGTTTTGATTCTACCAACGGATGAATTACTTCTCGAAGCCAAGAATTGAATTGGCTCAACGTTTTTAGGTAAATAGATACATGGCCATTTATAAAAGAAGACCATTTCTTTTCGACGAATAGTCACATTAAAATATGATTAATTTGGAGTCAAGTCAGGGGCGAATGCATGTTAATTTAAGAGTGGTGTGTCCACCTCAATCTTCTAAATCCTTTCTATTATATATAAAAATTTATATAGTGTCCACCCTATTTGAATGTGAATGTCCACCCTCAATTGAAAACTCATCAAAATGATCATAAATTATAATCAAGTAACAATTTTTTTTTAGTTTAAAAACCATAAACAAAAGGCCTACAAATGATATCTAATTAAAATAAATCATGTTTAAGGCGGATTGGCCTACTACATATGGACATAAAACTTCATTAACAAAAAATTTCCATTCACAAGATTTAAACTTGTGTCCACCCTTACAAATATTCTTGGATCCGCCACTGAGTCAAGTTGTATGGAGCCATTAACTGACGGGGAAGAATATCCCATAGTTCCAATGTTGAAATAATCTTAAGAATATTAAGTTCTCTCTCGATCTAATAAACATTGTTTGATATACGATCATTTCTTCTATTTCTAAGCTTTCCATGAAATTGCTCTTCATGATAGTAGTATTTAGTAGTAATTAATATTTCATGCAATCTTAATCCCTTAATTGATGTCAACGTCAAAACTTGTCTTTGTCCCAATTGCTAGGAAAAGAATCATGTTTTCCAGCTAATCAAAAGGCGTTCTATCCACAAACAACGGGTTGGATCAAGTGGTAAGCGGTCTGTTCCAGCTTAAATAGGTCTCGGGTTTGAGACCTTGCGTACACAGCTGCCCCTGTTGGGAGACTCACCCACCATAACCAGATGCGCAACACGGGTCAGATCCGAATTAGTCAGGGCAAAGCCCTGAATACCGGATGAGATTAAAAAAAAGGCGTTCTATCCCATTCTTCTCCCTAATCCGTTTGCTTAAGTATATTCCTAATTCTTTCTCTTAAACAAAAAATAGTTGTCCAATTTAAATGATTGGAAAGAAAGAAAACGCGTTTTATGCATGTCATGTGATTTTTGCACCGAAAGCAAAATTGTCACTAATTCCATTGTCATCTATCAAATGGTATCAAATCTCAATTGGATTAACAGAAAATTAACTTGGAGTTCTTGGTGGATTGGATTAATCAAAGCTATCATTTATCCCAATTGTATAAATTTCCATGTTTCTTCCCAAAAATTTCTAAAATTAAATTACATATTGTTTCATTAAGATTAGGTTTGATTTGATATACTGTGTTAATCAAATAATAATCACAATTAATTAAAGCAAATAAACTATTCAAATTAAAAATCAACATTGACATTAAATTAAAATGATTATTTTTTTCGTTTTTCTTTTAATTTTTTTACATTCATCAAGCCAACAACAATCAGCGACAGCCGGTTACACCTACCGGTTGACCAGCCGGCCGGCGAGACTCAAGGATCAATCTACTGCATCGATTGATTTTTTTTTCCTTTCTCAAAGACCCAAATTCTTCAAATTCGACAATACAATCAGAATTCACAAACAAAGCCTTCTTTCTAGTTTTTCATATTTTCTGAAGCTTCACACCCTTAACAACAGGATTAGCTTTAGCAATCTGCTCTTTGCCCATGGCTTTGAAATCGAAGGTGCATCCATGGTGTTCAGGGTACCTATGCGTCCCACAGAAAACCATCCCACACCTGCACTTGAACCCCGTGAGACCCACGCGTTTCTTGCAAGTTAAGCACCTGTTTGGTCTGACCTGAACCTGAATTTCCTCCACCTTAGCTTCCGCCGACGACGATTCCTCCTTCGCTGCTACAGAGCCCGAGAACGACGGCGACGAGATCGACGGCGACGATGACGTTGACGATGATGGCAAAGAAGAAGAGGAAGAAGGAGAAGGAACGAGAGTCTGATTGAAGGCTAGTTTGGCGGAGGAAGATTGTTGTTCTTTAAGCTGAAGATCACGGTAACATTTAGAACAAAGATTTTGTGTTGCTGGGCTTCCGAAAAATCCGCAGTTGTTTACACATAGCTGTTGTGCTTGACATCTATGTTCTTCTGCCATATCTTCTTCTCTCAATTTCTTTCAAACCTGAATTAAAAACAAAAAAAAAAACGATTAAACCCATAAATTGATTAAATTCAAATCACAAAAAACAGAGGCATAAAAAAGCGAAAAGATTGAACAAGAAAATTACCAAAGGTGGGAATTTGAGTTTCAGGGAGGATCAGGAGAGGAAGTGGGGAAGGGAATCGAATGAGAAATGGAATGGAAATCTAGAAAATTTCGTTCGTCTTTATAAATCAGAGGAAGGGAAAGGAAAAAAGTAAACGAGGAAAAGGCAACAATGGAAAGGAATCGCTCTCTCTCGACAAAAAAAATATAAGAGGGAGAGAAGGGATTCCTGGTCCTTGTTGAAGATTCCACACACTTTCTTTTTCGTTTTTCTTTTATTTTTTCTTTTTCCGGGGGGTTTTGTTTTTAGATCTAATAATAATTTACGCGTTAAATAAACGGCTTGAATTGAATTTTGATTTTTTTACCAAAATATAGGAGAACTATATAAATTTCAACAGCCAAAATTCCCGGGAGGCTCTGGCTACCTATATAATCGCCGTTTAAGGCACGTTAATTTTGCCTTTTTACCTAAATTATTATAATTAAGGAGTATTTAAAAAAGGATTATATTTGAGACTCCAATTTGGACCAAAATTGAGACGGCGGAAGACAAAATGAAGGGTGGAGATTAAAGACATGAGCAAGAACATCCATGTGGAAGTGGGTCCCGAGATTTTGTGATAATGACAAATCAGATATCTTAAACCCGTTGTTTTTAATTTAAAAAAAAAAAAACAGGTGAAAGTGTTAATTAATTTTAGGTGTTTGAAGGTTACGTAATCAGTTGCGTCGTGTCGCGGTGTTGCGTTTTGGTGCCCGCCAAAGTGTACGTGAAGTGAAACCAAGTCCAAGAGACCGTGGATTCACGCACGACCCCTGACGCACCAGAAAAGCTACGCGATTCCTTAACGCGCATTTAACTTTACTTTGACTCACACGGTTAATCCATGAATGAATAAAATTTGTTGAAATGATCCAAACAATTAATGTAAGAAAATTATTGGGATCAGTCAACGGGGTTTGACCTAAGCTGTTAAGGCCGATTACTTTGTGCATTTCGCCTATATTCGAATTTTTTGACAAAATTTATAAATACAAAATTTCACACGTGAAAATCTAATAGATTCATAAATTTTCATATGGATTAACGGCCTTAAACTCATGATTCCCAGTTCCCACGCTTTTATATAAAATAAAAAGTGGAGAGATTCATTGACTTTTTTAAGGTAATCCAACAGTTTTAAATGAAATTGGATTTTTGGGGAGAGAAATTGAAATAAAATATAGATATATCTAATAGCCATTAGATTGCCTTGAAAAAATCAGCAAACACGTCCAGGATCCTTGCCAAAGAAAAAATATTTGAATCATCATAGTTTCGAAGACTACTACATTTTCAAACTCTTCAATCATGTTTCCTTCTACGAATTAACTAAACATAGTACCATGATTATGATCATAACCCCGCCAACGCTTAACTTAAAGCTTAAATCTTATTGACTCAATTAGCTATAGGTTTTGCAATTTAACCTGGTTGCATTACACATGGGAACCAAAGATTTTGTAAAGCAATGGGAAGACAATCCTGAAAGTGACTAATCATCTTGTTCAAGTAATAGCAGACCAATCAGATGCACAATTTTATTTTAACATTAAGTCTGCATAACTAGCTTGTGCTCAAAAACTTTCCGGCACATTTGGAATGCTAAAAGATTCTAATTCATGGAACATGACAGGAAAATATATCAAACATTGTGCTGTCATGAAGTTTCCAAGTGTGATCATCAGACAGAATGCTGGTTGACAACCATAAAAACAGTTGCATCAGAGTGCCATACACTGCCCTTTTCTTCTCAAAGCAGAAATTGTGTCAAGATAAGTCAGTAGGAAAAGATGGGGCTAAAGACCTACTTATTTACAGCAACAATATATGCATTCCAAGCATCTTCTTGCTGGAAACTTTTGACCTCTTCATACTTCACATCTCGCCCGATGCCAAATCCCTCCGTACTTCTCATTTCACTGGCATCTGGCATCTTGCGAAGCCAAAAATGGACAGATCGAAATCCAGCCTCTTCTAAGCAGTCTTTTATCTCTGGCAATGACCACCTGGACATGTGAGCCACCATGCGTTATGCATTCATGAGATACCATTGAAACAATTGGGGAAACCTTGACATAAACATGCCACTTTAATTAAGCAAACACGATGGAATTTACAGAACTTACAGCCTCCAACTGTATGAGAATGCATGGCGGAGTTTTTTCTGCTGCTTGTGCAGATGGTAGTGGAGACTAATCCTTGTTTTGCGTTCAATGATGTCAAATTCAGCTTGCTCCCAAGTATACTGCAAACGTTAGTGTTCAGTTTTAGACTAGTAAGGATCTTATAACATGACATATAACTTGAAATATTAAAGGCATCAAAATTATAACATGGATTCCATTCTACTTCATTCAAATCCTTGAGCCTTGCAGCTTATTGATGATGACCTACAATATTGCACAGATGAATTTAAACCAGAAATTGAATTAAACCGAAACCTTTGCTATGCATGAAAGAAGTTTAGTCCTCTAATACCTGAATATGCCATGGAAAGCTAGATCAAATATATATTATTTTTATGCATAATCCTTAAACCATACTCTGCATAACATGACTGAATGGTCAGAAAGATAATTATACCGTAAAATTGGGAAATTTTCTCTGAAGTCTTAACGACTGCTCTGACGATGTGCCACCATATAAATCCATCACAAAAATACCACCTTTTTTAGACAAGGCTTCAAGAACATGCTTGAAATACATAACCAGTTCAGCACGTTTATGGAGACAGCAGCAGCTGTAGTTAAAAGCGCATACAATGTCCCTTGCAGGTAGTATAGAATCTGCCTTTATGGACTCTTGATTGGACAAACTGGCAGAGCCCTCAGACATTTTAGGTTCAGTTGCAGCAATCTTCGAGTTATCATCACTTTCCTTTAATTGAATATTCTGTATGAGCTCTTGAGGCTTGAAGCTGACTAATTTTGCCTCGCTAGGTTTCAAGACATTCCCATGTAAGAGGGATATTCTGGAATATCCATCGACCCCAACTTTGTTGATGTTGTTCTCCAGGCACCACTGTAATGCCTCAAGGTCCAGATCCAATCCTACAGCAGTACGCCTTGAATCTGTTCGAAGCCATTCTGTACTGTCAAACAAACAGAATAAATTCTCAGCACTGGTTTTTTTTATTATACTTCCATTCTAAACCGTAAACAATTTGAAGATTTTGCATCAAGGAAAAATAAACACAGGGCATTCTACTTTGCAACAAATCTTGTGCATCTTAAACATAAAGTCATGGAAGAACTATAAAAGAAGTTAGAAGGTGACTTCAAAGGTGAGTTTCATAAATCATAACTATAGATGAGGTTTCGAGACATATCAGTTTGGACTTATGCATCATCAAAAATGTCCCCAAGCAAAGTTACCATTCATATTCTTTAACCAAACTGCATCATCGTATCAGGCATGACAAAGGAGAAAGCAGTACTTTAATTATGAACTACCATCTCAAGTAAACATCAGGAGGGCCAAAGATGCTTTAGTAATTAGCATTGCATCTGATCATAATCAGACAGACAGTGACCTGTTTCCCAACCATAGGTATTTGATGAAATACCTGCTGTATAAGCTTAGCTCAATGTGAAACATATTTTCTTTTTGGCCAAAACAACATAAGCCATAAAACAAGAAATATTTACAAAGACAGCCAAAATGGCAATGTCAGAGCTTGAAATTACAAAAATTAAGAATCCCATGGCACCCTTTAATTCTTTACGAGTCTATTACTTGGTCAATTTGCAGCATTCAAATAACTAAGGCATGATCCATAACTATAAGAAGGTTGCTAGAAAATGGAAAATACCTAAGTAGTGCAGTGCCACAAAAATCTTCTTGGAGATGCAGAGGCAGCCTTCCACCCACATACATCAAAAAGAACTTCTGCAAATAGCTTATGTCTCCTTTTGGTGACTGCATTCAAAAACACACTAACCTTCAATATAAAAATATGACAAACAAACAAGAAATAACCCATCTTTCCATTATCTAACAAAATTAATCAGCTAATCTATATTGCATTCTACTTCTCCAACTAAGCAAATAAGGGAAAGAACTTTTAATCGAAATTAATTTTGTCTTTCCCAAACAAAGTTGATCATACAAAAATAGGAACTTATCTTTTTTAAAAATTCTCTAAGCAATAAAACAGAGCCCCCAAAAAAATCAAATTTTGGGGGTGATGAGTTGGCCGTTACCTGTACAGACTGTTGGTAAAGAAGGAACTTTGATGGCATTTCCATGGATGGGTTTGGGTCATTTTCTTCTTTTTCTTCTTCATCTGATTCTTCTAACTGTTCCTCTTCAGAATCTTGAGAAGGTTGTTGAAAAGTGTAGGATTCGTCTTCATAATCATCATCATGTTGGGAAGTATAGTAAGAGGCTCCCCTATGACTGTTTTTCTGTTGGTGCCTTTGTTTCTTGTCTCTCTTTCCCATTCTTTCTTTTTCACTCCCTCTTTGCCCGCCGCCAAGCTAACAGCCTCTCCCCGCTCGCTCCAGTTATTTTTTCGGTTCTAGGAGTTTTGAGGGGAAAGGAATTAACAAAAAAATAAATAAATAAAAAAATCGGCTTTAAAAATGAGGAAGTTTATAAAGTATTAAAATTATTATAACCTTAACCCCATAATTTAAATTAAATTTTCATTTCAGCCCCTTCCTTAAATTTTGAATTTTTTTATTAATGGAAACTTCTTTTTGTGACACGAACAATTTTTTCCCCTTAATTTTTCACCATGAGAATCACTTTATTGACTCGGTACCATGGAGTTTAAGACGGATATATCGAACGGATATATCGACGGATATATATCGAGGTATCGATGAAATTCAAATATAAGTGATCAAAAATGCACTAAAACAACGGATATTTATAGTAAATGTTTGAATTTTGCATTGAAATTTTGACCAATTCTTATTTACATATTTTCACATGTTTTAGAATCAAGATATGATAAATAGAGTATATGTAAACATTATTTTTTATTTTTTTTATATTTTTTACTGCGAAAAGTGTATATAATATGTATAAATCAACTATACTAATTTAAACACATATTTATTTTATCTTCAAAATGATGGTTATCAAATAAACCACTTCATTAAATGTAAAAAATTATATGATTTCTTTTTTGAAACAAGAAAGTACTAGATCATAATTATAAATGCATTATATATATACTATATATTATTTTTGTCCCCTATGGAATTTACTCAAAAACCCTTTCAATTTTTAACATGGAACAACCTTATCGCCTCATTTTGGTCTTTTCTCAAATGACTTATTACTTTAAAATCCTTCTAATCTTAACTCTTCTTCTAAAAATACATTGTCTTTTTATGTAATTTTAGAATCTAACTTCAATTAATGGTGTTCCCACCATTTTAAATGCATGATTAATGGTGTTCCTACCTTTTTAAATTCCGTATATGCTAATCTATTGACTATTGAGTTTTATGAGGATTCTGTAATTTTATATGTTGCTCAAGCCTTTTTCCTTCTTCAGCCCATTTTTCCAGTTCATTTTTGTTGGGTCCGTTTACGGTTTGCACACAAGTATTCAGTTTACATTTAGTACGACCCCTATGATGTATTCTTTGATAATTGAGTGTGTTGGGTTATTAGAGTAAATTGCATTTTCTGAAATTATTAACATACTAAGTGCGTTTTTTATAGATCTTGTTAATTGTTTTTTAAAGACGGTACTTGCTGAAAGCTCCTTTCAACTTTTCATCAGGGACAACCTTTTTGTCCCATTTGGTCTTTTCTCCATTTGCTAATTACTTAATAATCCTTATGTTCTATATGGTTTGTGTTGGATTGTGAAAGCAAATTTCAGTTGTGTTGACTATTTTTTAGATGATTAACTATATTCACACACATTAGTGTGTTTTAATGGACCATATTAAGTGTCAAGACAAATGATCCTTTCTACATTTGCCTATCTTTTTGGGGTTTTTTTTTTAATTAGAGGAGTTATAGGTGTTTTGCTAAAGACCCATTTTTATTCTATACTCATCTAACTCCATTAATAGTGTGAAAAATATCAGCATGTATTGAACTGTTTAGAATGGATGCAAGCACTTTTTCTTTTGGCACAAAAATGCAAGCACTTTTAAACATATTTTATTTCACTTTAAAAAAACAAGAAAATGACTGAATAGATTTACAATGTCTTATATCTTACTTTCTGTAATTGTTTATAAAACAGATGCATCAAATAAACAAAAATATCTCAAATAAAAACATGCTTGTAGCGCAAGCGCTGGCTATCCCTCTTGTTTTACATTATTTTAGTCACAAAATACAATCCAAAGTACAAATACAACATCAGTACCACATTGAATTTCTTGGAGACTCAAAATCACTAGTACCGTAGTTACCACTGCTATGACTTCTACTAGGCATGGATGTATCATCTCCCCCGGGGGCGGTAATCCAGTTAAAATATTCAAGCCATGACATATAAGGTTTATAAACCACCATATAATTGTGCACATATTCCAAATATGCCTCTCGACTAATACTTGTTAGTCATCCAATAGGGGGGCACTCACCCGAAACCGTGTCCACGTTTGGCTGTTGCACCGGATGCTCATTATAAGTATGTTGTTCAAGTGGATACTCTGGATACATGTTAGATGAAACCGATGATTCAAACTCATTTGCTCCAGATCTAATACCATAACTAGATTTGATTCAAAATGCCCTCCATATCCAAATAAACTAGATGCAGTCGCTAAGCTCATTGAGCTAAACTCATCAGTGAGTTCGCGCATTGCTCTTCTCTCTTTTCTATTTTTGGCCCCATGCCCAGCTCTACGAGATCCATGATCTTCATCTTGTGTTGCATGTGTGAAATCTGCCTCACATGGAAAAGGACTGTATGGTACATAATCACTCCCATAATTGTCACCATACCTGCTTGCATCTTCTGCTCCACTTTGTCCATCCCCACCTTGAGTACCTGTTGTTGTAGTTCTTCCTTCATTTCCCCCATATAATATCTTCCGTGAGCTGAAGAACCTCTAAATTTTGGTTGAGAACCGAATCCGGGTGGAAGACCAACTGTTTCATCTATTGAACATTCTAGACCAACCTCTTCGGACATCACTTTGTCGACATCAATCCCAAATTCTTCAACATGACTTCTAATTTGCTTATCAGGATTTCTATCACGATCATCTAAATGCACAGGCCTAATCCATTGAAAAAGAGGATATTCTTCTTCATCACTAATGTCAACAGAAATATCAAGAATATTCAAAAGATCTTGCTCAGTCTCCTCTTGTGCAGCTTCCATGTCTCTAACCCGTAATCTCATATTATAGTAACAATACACAAGATTCTGCAGAGATTTATGGGCTAATCGATTTCGTTGCTTTGTGTGGATTAGAGCGAATGTGCTCCAATTTCTTTCGCATGCTGAGGATGATGCAGTTTAAGATAATATTCGTATTGCCAAATTTCTCAACAATGGTGCACTGGTGACCAATATCAAATTGGCAATTTCAGTTAAATTACTATTTAATAAATAACCAAAAGGCATTTGAATGAACTTGTATTATCGAGAAATCCGGTTCTATCTCAAACCGAATCACTTAAACGAAACAATTATTTGTATTACTATTACCACAGTTTTGTAAAAATGACTTCAATTGCTAATATTTTTGAAAAAATGAAATAATTCATCGAAATGTCGCTTATATTTTTAATCCTAAATATAAAAACGAAAAAATAATATTTAATTTAATATGAATATTTACGGATATATCGAGATTTATCGAGATATCGATAAATATCGACGGATACATGGATATATCGACGAATATCCCGTGACATTGAAATTTTTTTGGATATTTATATCGAGAGGTACAGATATAGATATATCGACGGATATATCGAGATGTCGACAGATATTTAATTCCATGCTCAGTACTAATGACAAGTTAATTAACGAATTCTAACCACTTACTATTTCAATTTTCAACAAATCATTTGTTGTCATAAATAATTTCTAAAACTTGTAAAAAAATGTGTTTTCCTATCTTATTACATTAGGTTAGCGATTGGATTGGAAATTGAGTGTAAGGTTACTGGTAGGATTGGTTACAGATTCAACTCTGAGTAAACACAAAGGTTTTTTCATAGACTCTGCGTGGCACCACCCTGTGTTAAGATCTACTCGTGGTATGTCCCACTTTCTGGGTGTGTTTCTCGCCATGATTGACCTGGGGTTTTTTGGCCAAAAAAACTTGGGGTTTAAAAGGGAGCGGGGGATTGAGAGCCCTAAAGTCCACAATGTCCACTAGAAGACCTAAAAAAATCTTAATACGTTAGGATTATGTTGATGGCAGTGAGGTCCAACAACAATATATAAGAGTTTTGGATTTTTATCTCTATCTCTATCTTCTCCTTACCTGTTGGCAAAAAAACCTACACAGAATAAGTGTGTGATTCAATCTGTGTCCTTTAATTACACTTTGATAGTCAGTATATATAGATTTGATAAGGTTTTAAAGAAAAAAAACTAAAGAATTAGGATTTAGGTGCAATCAGCAATATGTGTTCTTGTGTTAAAGAAATAAAGCCCTTCCATTATATACTTAGTTAGTGGGTGTGGGACTGTGGGTGCTTCTATATGATGGATGACAAATCATGTGTGTTCTACTATATGATGATGGTACTTGTGTACTTTCATAAGCATGCGTGTAGCCATCAAACCGTTTGCTAGACTTGTATCAGTCCAAAATCAAGACATAGGTTTGGAATGGATTCAATTTGAAAGTACTTAAATTCTCAAATTTTCATAAGAAACTATTAATTTTCTCCGAATTCAAATACTTATGATTTTAACAACATTTTACATGGTCTCTTCAATGCAAATATAAATATTGAGTTATTCCATAGGATTTACAAGCTTCATTTATAATAAGTTTTTGGAAAATACATTTTGTTCCACATGATTCTATCGTTGTTATAGTACTGCCTAATAATTAAGGTAAGAATTTAATTTCAAGTTTAACTCCTAGTTACAATTTACAAAATAAGGAGAGTATTTTTTTTTGCCCCCAAATAAGGAGAGTTTACATGGTCAAATTCTAGATTTTATGATATTATATTAAATAAAGTTTTAGAAATTATATCATCTTATTTCAATAACAACTCATAAGGATTATTAAATTGTAAAATAAACGGAACAAATAGCATTCCTCTGAAGTATATATCTTAGATGAAGATTGCAAGACATCATTTATTGGATCACTATGCAAAGATTCTCAACTTTAGTAATTTCATATTGACATTAAAATTGCAAGGGTTTATATCTCCAAAAAAAATTTGCAAGGGTGTAATTGTACTATTCATAAACATTTTGTTGTAGGGTTGAATTTGAAGTCTATATATTATTATAGATAGATATATGTGGATTTTTGTTGTCTTTTTTTTTTGGCCAGAGATTTTTGTTGTCTTTTCTTTGGCCAAAAGATTTTTGTTGTCTACATAATTAATAATTAATTAATAGAAACTGACTTCATCTTATAAGTTGTGAATTTGTGATTTCCTGTATAAGTTCTCACCAAATGAAAAAGGAAATATGTGCAAATTTCATAGATAGATATTTTATTTTATGAAGAAAAATATAATCACAATATAAGAAATTGTTAGTACTTTACATAGGATACCATGAGAAATTTTTTTTTGGTGAAAATACCATGAGAATTTTGATCTAACCTGGAAAAAGTAAAATTAAAAATCTAATAAAAATCTTACGGTTGATATAATGTTTTGCAATAATAATAAATATACTATACTACTTATCTATCTATCTATCCTATATTAAAAAGTACGTTCAGCTGTAAAACTTTTGAATCGCCTATTATACCCTTATTTGTCAAATATATTTCTAAATTGCCACTGTTTAGGTTTTTATAGTTTTACTCAACTAAAAACTCTATTTTTATTTAATTAAATATAATATCTTTATAATTATTTTATTTTACTATTTTACTCAACTAAAAACTCTTTTTTTATATAATTAAATCTAATATCCTTATAACTATTGTATTTTACCATTTTACTATTTTAATTAAAAAACTTGATATATTTAATTTTTTTAAAAATATATTTCTTGAATGACATTGTTTAAACTTTTACAATTTTTTTAAAATAAACTTTTGCAACTGAAATAACTATTTTTATTTAATTGATTTCTTGAATGACATTGTTTAAACTTTTACAATTTTTTTTTAAAATAAACTTTTGCAACTGAAAACACTATTTTTTTATTTAATTGATTTCAATATTTTTATAATTATTTTATTTTACCATTTTAATTTTAAAATTTTCAATTAAAATATAAAATAACGAAAGTATTATTATCAAGTTTAAAAGTTAAAATAAGTTGTCTAATTATTCATTATTCATATTTTTAAAAACTAATTAAGTTAAAAATTTATTTAAAATTTGATTATAGGGATTGGTCTGTTTTTTATTTTTGAAGCATGTTGGTATAACAAGAATTTAAAGTTTTAAAAATGAGAAGAAGAGTAACATACAATTATTTCCTTTGACTTATAAAGTTAGAGATATCAATCGGGCGGTTTGGGTGAGTTTCGGGTTATCTTCACTTGGGTCAAAGTTTAATGAATTAGGTAATTTTTTCGGGTCATTCGGGTTATCGTTTATTTTTCTGGTCAAATCGGGATCGATCGGATTGGACAGGTTATTAGTTTAATGTTAAGTTTTGACAGCTCTACTTATAATTAATGGGTCACGTGCAACGCACGTTGGAGTGAAGACTAGTACTATAATAAAGGAAAAAAAAGAAAAATTTAGAAAAGCCTCCACCCTTATTAATTAAGTTATTATCAACAATAATCAAACATGAAGGTCAGGCCAAAAGAAAAAGATCAACTTGAAGGAAGGTTCCTTCCTTCTCTTTAAAACTTAATTAACTACTACACAAAAAATGGTATTTCAAAAAAGAAAAAGAAAAAAGAAAAAACGTTCATAATTTTAAACTTTTTCCTAACCCCAATTCCATAGGCCATAAGGCAATTAGGCAAATATAAATATAAATATAAATATAAATTATAATAATAAAACACAAAAATGAAAAAAAGTTAAAAAATTGGGGAAAAAAATTGACACTGATTAATATTATTCCACACGCTTACTTTTGAGTTTTGACGATCAAAAACAAAAACCCAATCTTTCCTTCCTTCCTTCTCGTCTCTCTATCTCACCCTCGATCCCCCTCTTCAAATCTCAAAGGAAAAAAAACCCTTATCAAAGAGATTTAATTTTTCATTGATCCCATGCGAATCCATTGAAAAACTAAAATACCCAGAGAAATATCTTCAGGAATAAGGGGGAAATAATGTATAGCAATTTCAAAGAACAAGCGATAGAGTACGTGAAGCAAGCGGTACAGGAAGACAATGCAGGGAACTACAGCAAAGCCTTCCCTTTGTATATGAACGCACTCGAGTATTTCAAAACCCATTTGAAATACGAGAAGAACCCTAAAATTAGGGAAGCGATTACCCAGAAATTCACCGAGTATTTACGCCGGGCCGAGGAGATCCGAGCCGTTCTTGATGAAGGTGGGCCTGGACCGGGTTCTAATGGGGATGCTGCCGTTGCCACGCGCCCTAAAAGTAAGCCCAAGGATGGTAGTGGCGGAGGAGAAGGCGGTGATGGAGAGGATCCGGAACAGGCTAAGTTGAGAGCTGGCCTTAATTCGGCTATTATTAGGGAAAAGCCTAATGTCAAGTGGAATGATGTGGCTGGGTTAGAAAGTGCTAAGCAGGCTTTGCAGGAAGCGGTTATTTTGCCTGTCAAGTTTCCTCAGTTTTTCACTGGTTAGTTTTTTATAATTGGATTGGTTTTCTTGCTACGATTTAAGGTTTAGAGCTAAAGTTGGTGGCTCTAGGTTGATTTTAGTGATTGTTAGTGGATAAATCAATGGGCTAATTCCTAATTGTTGATTTGTGAAACTGATGGGGAACTATTTTGGTTTGCGATTAGCAGAGGCCTTGTGCCGTGTTTAATGTCTTCGGATATCCTCTTTTGCTTTCTGGAATATAAAGTTTGTAGGATTTGAATTTTGGACTGCTTTTGTTTTAGGTTTGCTTGAATTGTATTGTTGGGCTGTGAGTTGGAGAGAAACTCGCTTATTCTAAGTTGTTTTCTTGAACTGGATTGTTAGGTTGTGATGTGGAGACAAACTCAATCTAATCTTTACTTCCCTTCTAGCTGCATTTTCAATAGGTTTATTGGCATTTCAGCATAAAATATGCAGTGATATAATTGGGTTAACTTTGTTAAAATGTTTTCCTGCTTGTCTCTCTTAGGAAAGAGAAGGCCATGGAGAGCTTTTCTGTTGTATGGGCCACCTGGTACTGGGAAGTCATACTTGGCCAAGGCCGTCGCAACTGAAGCAGACTCTACATTTTTTAGGTAATATTTTGATTGGTACATATTTGACCTCTCTATCTGCCCATAAGAAAATATTTACTAATCATCTGCTTGGTTTGAAGCCTTCTTCACTTAGGTTAATATCTAAGATGCATAAGAACCAACTAATATAACATGTTTACAATGAATCATCATAAATGTAGTGAATTTAAGGAATAGTCTAACTCTAACTGTCTTGAATTACAAATTTAATGTTCACATTTTCATTAACTTATGGGCGTTTTGTTTTAATGAACATGGATGCCCAGTGAAAGTCTGTTCTACTCCACTCTTGTGGTCATTTTTTCCTCCATATCCTGACTACACCCTTTTATTTTGTTTCTTCTTCTCTTTTGTGATCTAATCATTTCCTGTTTCTTATACTTATCTATCTCTAAATCTTGCATTATCCGACACCAATTTCTGCTGCCAAGGCTTTCAAACACATCATGTAAATTCTAAAGTTGCTGATATAGAGGATTTTGCATTTAGTTTCATCATAGTGGGCCACTCTCTTACACCTGATTTCACCGAAGAGCTATTTCTTCACTAAGCTTATATTCCTTTCTTACCGTAAAATTTTTTGTTTCCTTATTTTCCAGCTCTAACTTGACCAAAATAATTACATTGATTGATGATAGCAAATCTCTTATACTTCAAGACTCAAGTAGTGCTTAAATTTTTTGGGTTTATAATGTCATATCTGGTCATGCTTGCTCCTTATTCCTCGCAGTGTAGCTCTCTTGTGATTATCATTTTATGTTATGTGTAATAAGTGGTCTTACGTTTCATTATGTTTTCATCTTTGTCACCTATGAAGGTGTGAAAATCGTGTCTTTGAGTTGTATGTTTTGTTTGGAGATGTAAATCTAGGCATTTTATTCACGAAAATGCTGATGCTGGCATATTATGAAAGTTTAACTTTCTGGATCATGTTTGTTATCATTTCAAACATTTTTGTGGTATCTACTTTTATATATCTTGCTCTATGCGCATCTACATCAGGTTTCCACTTGTTACTATTCTAAAAATTTGATCACTTTCCCCTTTCTTTTTCTGCTAGTGTTTCTTCATCTGACCTTGTCTCAAAGTGGATGGGGGAAAGTGAAAAGCTGGTTTCCAATCTTTTCCAGATGGCTCGTGATAGTGCTCCTTCCATCATTTTCATTGATGAAATAGATTCCTTGTGTGGCCAGCGTGGAGAGGGCAATGAGAGTGAAGCATCAAGACGTATCAAAACCGAGCTTCTTGTCCAGATGCAGGTATTTCTCATGATTTGCATTTTTAATCTCTGAACAATTTCCAATTGTTCAATCTTTGTGTGTGTGTTTTAATTTTCTCAACAGGATAGTTTGGAATTCAGAAATATGTAGTACTTGTCCTATAGTCTTTTTGTTGTGGAGTTGGTAATTTGGTATGAATCCCACCAAATTCAAAGTCCATTATACCCATTCACAGAGGTTCTGCAAGTTAAGCGAATTGCGTTGGAAATATGTGATATTGACAACACTAAATTTCTCAATCAATTTTATATACTTAGATAGACTTTTATGTTTACATTAATTGGAGTTTATTCAATATATATTTATCTAAGATAATTCTGTTTTGCTTTATTCTGCAGCATGCTAGCATCTGTATATATTTTTCTCTTTTTTTTTGAGAATTTCCATGTGGCCTTATTCTATATTACATAGTAATCATTTCTTATTTAGACTTTGTATTAATGAATATTGTTACTTTGCACTTTGTGTTTTAGGGTGTTGGTCATACTGATCAGAAGGTTCTAGTTCTTGCAGCGACAAATACTCCCTATGCACTTGATCAGGTGAAGGAGAATATAGAATGTATTATCTTCAATCAGCAAATATGGATTTCTTTTACTAATTAATTGTTCTTATAGGCCATCCGCCGGCGTTTTGATAAGCGTATTTACATTCCTCTACCAGATGTGAAGGCTCGGCAGCATATGTTCAAAGTACTGATCTTCTCTCTGATAGTCTTCAGAACACTGAAAAAGAGAGAAAAAAAAAAGAAGGAAAATGCATTGTTGTTTCATCATTTTTTTTTTTAAACATTGTAATCAATTTTGACATGGCTGCCTTGTTTTGATAAAAATAAATTTCAACAGGTGCATCTAGGTGATACGCCTCACAACTTGACTGAAAGTGATTTCGAAAATCTAGCTCGCCGGACGGAGGGGTTTTCAGGGTCAGACATATCTGTTTGTGTAAGGGCACTTCTTTCTCTGGATTTCGTCTTGGCAGTGAGTCTTACTGTGAAGGATGTTCTTTTTCCACTCGTGCAATCTTTTCACTTTTTTTATGTTGTGACAGGTTAAGGATGTTCTTTTTGAACCTGTTCGTAAAACTCAAGATGCAATGTTTTTCTACAAGACATCAAATGATATGTGGATGCCATGTGGACCAAGACAACCAGGTGCCGTCCAAATTACTATGCAGGATTTGGCTGCCAAAGGACTTGCTGCGCAGGTATGGAGTTGCTTGAGATATGAATTCTCGAGTTCTTACATTTATGTCCCTTCTCCTGTCCAAATTAAATTGCTTTTTAATTGATTAATGTACATGCAGATCCTTCCACCACCTATTTCAAAATCAGATTTTGATAAGGTGCTTGCAAGACAGAGGCCAACAGTGAGCAAAGCTGATCTTGAGGTCCATGAAAGATTCACAAAGGAGTTTGGAGAGGAAGGTTGATGAATGAAATTGTCACATGGTACAACACTAGTTGTGAGTGCAATCACTGCAATTTGTATTTTAATTAATAACTGATGGATCATCCAAGGAATTGTCTCTCTATTTAGGTCCATGAAGTGGGGGAATGTGTCTGGACTTTCCCCTTTTCGTGTATTCAGATGGAAGGAACGTTCGACACTGAATTGCTTGTTTTGTACCTTGTAAAGAATGATTACTAAGAAATTTGGCATAAAATGCTTGAATATTTAGTTGTATTTGTGCCCACTTTCTTCCTATAACTTGACACAGCATGTTTATTTGTCTCTAATTTTCTTGTTTTGAAATGATTTGAATTTTCAGGGTATCCTTGGAGCATACGTACGTATTGCCTGCCTATATCAATTAAAGCGTATGGGTGGAAAAATGGTTCGTGGGGAATATAGAGGGGCAAAGGGTTGTTTGGGATTTTTTTCTTAAATTAATTAAATGAAGGGAATTCTTTACTTGCTTCATATAACAGGTTAAAATGCTTCCATCTGTCATCCTATTTAATGTTCCACAAGCCATGAAGAAGATTTCTTAAAAGATGGCTTCAAAAAAAAAAAAAAACACAGCATAGTTGAGTGTATAGAGTTTTGGATCATATATGGTTTAAGATTTTCTTGATATAATAATCAAAAAATGCTCTGCTTTTGAACGTACAGAATGATTATTTTTGTTTTGATTTAGACTTTTGAATTTTGATCATATTGATTTTCGATTTGTTCAAATATTAAATTGCCTAAATCTATGATCTTAACACAATTATTTATCGTTAATTGGTTTGGTCAACTTCCTTGAGGCCTGATCAAAAGAAGAGGATAAAAGAGAAAAAAAAAAAAAGGCTTGGGCCTTGGGCTATTGACGTATTAGGTCCAAAGAAAAAGGCTTGATGAATTCAGCCCTCTTTTAGCTCATTACATTTTCTTTTTAAGTTTTTGGATGGATGGATTATTTTATGAGTAATTATTTGATAGACCGACAGTGTAAATTTTGGACTCCACAAGTGGATTGTGGAATTGACATATGTACCTTTTCTGAATTAATTAAATTTTAAATATTTCAATCTAGTTCCTAAGAGACACATGTCACCCTTCAAGACCCGCTTGTGTAGTCTGTTAAACTCCACGGTGTATCGTATATAAACCCTTATTTTATTTCAGAACACTTACAGACTGCCATGTTTTAGATCAATAATAAAAATAAATATCAATACATTTTCCATTTTTTTTGACAAAAATTCCTTTCTGTGCAACACTTAATACTAAAAAGTCAAAAATTAAAATGAAAAAAGAGAATAGAAACCTCTATGCACCATACTTGAGTTGAGAAACTTCCACTTGGGTGTTGTTTGGATGTCATTTTAGCTGCACTTAGATGCTTCAATAAACGTATATTATTGGTTTCTTTGGACATTATCCAATCGAATACTTCCAATGAGAATTCATAATGTAAACTAACTCAAAGAAAGAATACAAGACAAAAGCCGGCTTTAATAATCATACACTCAGGTTTAGAGATTTTCTTAACAAAATATGCTTCGAAATTTCGTATCTAGTGAAATAAAATTTTCAACCAGAATCAAACGAAGCCGGCATTAGAGATATTGTTTCGGTTCGAGTTCCTTGTGTTATAAAAAGGGTATGTTCCTGGTATTGGTTCACCACCATTTCCAGCTTCAACCTCTACTTTGGTTTTTGGTGTATCATAAAACCATGAGACTTGCTCAACTTCTAACTATTTTCTTCTTCATTAGATTTGCTCTGGTGCATGGAGTCACCGGCAATGCCAAGGTAAGTAGAATCAATCAAGCAGAAACTTAAATGTATATATGAAAAGTTTCCTTTACGTAACTATTCCAGCTGGCTAATCTGATAAGTATGTTTTGATTTTATTTGCAGCATTACATTGTTTACATGGGGGAACACTCTCATCCCAATTCAGAATCTGTTATCAGAGCTAACCATGAGATGCTTGCTTCAGTTACTGGAAGGCAAATGCACTGAACAACTATTGCATACTTATATGGTGTCATTTACTGATATTTAGATGTTAATTTCAAGTAATCAACTTTGAAACTGGAAAAACTACGGTTGATAAAGTTTTGCTACATTTTTCAGTTTGGAAGGAGCAAAGGAAGCTGCACTTCACCATTACAGCAAAACTTTTAGAGGCTTCTCAGCCATGCTTACAACAGAACAAGCTAAACAACTTGCAGGTATTACTATTTTGCTATTCTAATTCCTTTTTCAGAGTTGATGGCAATCAGAAGAAAGAAACTGGGGATTATGCATTGAGAAAAGTGTTACCAATTATTCTTGCACTGCAGAGAGCGACTGGGTTGTTTCTGTGTTCGAAAGCAGGACAAGTAAGCTCCAGACCACACGTACATGGGATTTTCTAGGAATAAATTCCATTGAACAAAATAAGCAGCTTCCAATGGACTTGTCATCTGACGTTATCGTTGGTGTTGTTGATGGCGGTAGTGCTTTGTATGCCTGCAATTTTACTTCACTCTTGCCATTTTCACGAATAACTCCTTTCCCTTCACAAATTTATTCTGCAGGAGTTTGGCCTGAATCAGAAAGCTTTAGTGACAAAGGAATGGGCCCTGTGCCTGAAAAATTCAAGGGGGAATGTGTACCTGGAGAAGAATTTGCAGTATCTAACTGCAATAGGTATGTTGACAATGCCCAAAATTGAGCTCTCATCCCATCAAGTAATAGCCATCTCTTTTTGCATTTTAACCATAGAGTTCACCAGATACAGCTAAAAGTTGAAACATATGTGATTCACATCAGCGAAGCTATATATGTGTATTATAGAAACAGAAACTAATAGAGAATAATAGTGAGTCCAATGATGAGCTACCTTGAAATTTTCAGGAAAATTATAGGTGCAAGGTTCTATTCCAAAGGGTTTGAAGCAGAAAATGGGCCACTTGAATCTTTTAACAAGACTTTCTTCCAGTCAGCTCGAGACAGTGATGGCCATGGAACCCACACTGCCTCCACAATAGCTGGATCAGTAGTAGCAAATGTAAGCTTATTTGGCATGGCCAGAGGCACCGCCCGAGGTGGTGCACCTGGTGCTAGGCTTGCGATCTACAAAGCTTGTTGGTTTGACCTTTGCAGTGATGCTGATATTCTTTCTGCTATGGACGATGCTATAAACGATGGTGTTGATATCCTCTCTCTTTCCCTTGGCCCTGATCCACCACAACCGTTGTATTTTGAAGATGCAAACTCAATTGGAACTTTCCATGCATTCCAAAAAGGAATTCTGGTTTCTGCCTCAGCTGGAAACTCCTTTTTTACTGGTACTGCATCTAATGTTGCTCCTTGGATCCTAACAGTTGCAGCAAGTTCTGTCGACAGGGTATTCAACTCCAACATACTTCTCGGAAACTCAACGGTCTTGAAGGTAATATACTGAAATTATCTCTGTGCTCATGGTCCCACCAACCAAGGAGAGAAACAGAAAAAAATAAAGAGTGCATATAAGGTTGATTTTTACCAGAATCTTTTATGCTTTTCAGGGATTCTCTATAAACCCTCTGAAAATGGAAACCTCATATGGTTTGATAGCAGGGAGTGCAGCAGCTGCCAAAGGAGTTACACCAGGCAATGCTAGGTATGCCTAAAAATTCATCTCTGCATCATGTAATATGTGGAGCATGATTATGATCATCTTTTATGGTTGAACCTTGCCAATTACAATTTCAATGTTGACTAATGCATATGATCACTCAAGCTATAATAGCATTCTAGAATTTAATTCTCTTGATTCATTAGAAAATAGTGCAAATGTATTTAATCAGAATTCTATATTCCATATAAAGTAGTATTTTCCAGGAGAAGATACCCAAAGAGATTCTATGTTTTCCTCTCTTCAAATTGTATGCGAATGCATAAAATTGATTGTTCCATAACCAAGATACCAGAAAACAATCTTTTGAATCATTTCCCCAAAATACTTGGTCTACTTTCCCTCTCTCATTAGGTAAAGTGTTTCTTCACTATAGGCGGACATAAGATAGAAAACCCGCATAATCATTTTATATATTCCAGCAAAGAATGCACAGACTTGAAATTAGAGCTTAGAACAAGGTCCAGTATTAAGCATTTTAAGGCTGGTTTCTAAAGAAGTCATGCCACTAACCTGATGCATTTTATTGTTTTCCAGCTTCTGCAAGAATAATACTCTAGATGCTACTTTAATAACAGGGAAGATTGTGGTGTGCACAATTGAGACTGAACTTGATAACCGACGAGAGAAAGGCATATTTGTAAGACAAGGTGGTGGAGTAGGGATGATACTTATTGATCCAGCTGCAAAAGATGTTGGATTCCAGTTTGTGCTCCCAGCTACTCTTATTGGTCAAGAAGAAGCAACATTGCTGCAAGAATATATGGCGACTGAAAAGTGAGTACATTGGAAACTACATATGCACTGACTTGCAATTCCAAAATTGGATGGTTTTAAATACTTCTATTACTACAGGAATCCTGTTGCTAGAATCTACCCGACAGTAACAGTTCTGAACACTAGACCTGCACCAGCAGTGACGGCATTTTCTTCTAGGGGACCAAATATTATAACTCCAGACATCATTAAAGTAAATCCTATGAAAATTCTCAATAATGTTTTACGCATGCTTTAGTTTGATATTATCCCTGCTATTATTTTAAACAAGTTCAATGAGGAAACAATAACCCATGAGATGACCTCCTGCTGCAAATTTCATGCAGCCGGATATTACAGGACCTGGATTGAATATTCTGGCAGCATGGTCTCCTTTAGCGACTGAAGCCGCAGGAGGACGATCTGTTGACTATAACATTATCTCAGGAACCTCCATGTCTTGTCCTCATATTTCTGCAGTTGCTGCAATCATAAAATCAAAGCAACCTTCATGGAGTCCAGCTGCCATAAAGTCTGCAATAATGACAACAGGTTAACAGTTTCTGAAATGAATTTTATCAGAATACTCAGTGATGCTTAAAATAAAGCCATTTTTGTGTCATGTTCTACATCTAAGAATTCATTTGCTGCTACAGCTACTGTCCTCGATAACACAAGACACATTATGGGAAGACAACCCAATGGAGCCGAAGCTACACCTTTCGACCACGGATCTGGACACATAAACCCAACCGCGGCCCTGGAACCTGGTCTAATTTATGACTTCGATTCCAGTGACATCATCAATTTTCTTTGCAGTACAGGTGCAAGTCCTGCACAACTGAAAAACCTCACAGGGCACCTAACTTATTGCCAAAAACCTCTTACACCACCCTATAATTTTAATTACCCCTCAATTGGTGTGTCCAACATGAATGGAAGTTTATCTGTTCATCGAACAGTTACATACTATGGTAAAGGTGAGACGATTTATGCTGCATATATAGAGCATCCAGTTGGTGTTCAAGTTAGAGTTACACCTTCAAAACTTTGCTTCAAAAAGACTGGGGAGAAGATGTCCTTCAGGGTTGATTTCACCCCCTACAAGACCAGTAATGGAAGTTTTGTGTTTGGGGCTTTGACATGGAGCAATGGCATTCATAATGTCAGAAGTCCTATTGGTCTCAATGTGATCTCTCTGTAGGAAAAAGCGATTACAGCATCTATAAGTTAAATTTCTTGTCAATTATCCTGTCCATGGCCCTTATATGTACTCAACTATGAGCAATTAGTATCCTGCAATTTATATTAACTATGCCTTTCGTCATCAAGTTTCTGACTAAGAAAAAACTTGATATTAAGTTCGCCTTCATGATACTTACGAAACATATTTAGCAGCACATTATATTTATCATACTCACTTGGTCTTGTAAGTCTTCAATCAAGATCCTTCCTACAAAGCAAAGAGAAATTGAAATAAACAGCTTTTCTCATCTGGAGTTGTTTCATAAACCATTTCTGAGATTCTATGGTTGTTCTGCTAATTGAATGTTTACCTTCCATGAAACTCAATACAAAAATTAGTACCAGTATTTTGTTCGTTTCCAATTTTAATCAAAGCAGCACCTCTAAGTATGGCAGGCTGTCCAGTGATATCTGCATGTCAGAAAGCATATTCAAACTTCAAAAATCACAGGATAACTTTGGAGTAATAAACTAATTTCTCTCAAAGTAATTTTCTGCAAATGCAACAGAAACAAACATCAGTCAGGCTTTTCCAGCCCATGGCTTAATTCACAGCAAATGAACCAATGAAGTCATGGTTTATACTGAAGTATGAATAAACTGCAACTAAGAACAATAAATTCACAATGACTAAAAGCAATAATCAGAAAAAAGAACGAAAGCACAAAGAAACTCCAAAAAAGTGTCATGTACCTTGCTTAACAACATATTTACAGCAAAGCAGAAGCAAATGCAACCATCGTCCGACTCTCTGATAATTGTGCCTATTTCTTAGCAACCCATACTTGCCATGAACAACTGGTATGTACATAGAATTAGAATTTTTGGCCCAAGCACGTAAACAGGATCGAATTGGCATGCCTAGCACATTAAATTATTTTCCCACACCTTGCACCTAGATGACTGGAGAAACCCTTAGAAGCTTCAGGTTGCATGACCGGTTATTACCAGTAGTCACCACAGGAACAGCTACCTGCTTTGAAGTGGTGGAACCGATTTGTATCCCTAACAACTATATCTCTTTGTTCAATCAGTGATATAAGTTTTATAACAGTGTGACAATCTCCACACACTCTAAGATTCTTAACAATCTGAAGAGCTGTTCCAGGAGGAGTGACAATCAACCCAAAAGCAATAGCCAGTCTCTCACTATGTTGAGAAAGAATGGTTTCTTTTTGTTCGTCATCAATATCCTGAAGGACATAATTTGTATCAGGCTGATATCCCATGTCCCTTAGTCGAATTTTTAACTCATCAAGTTTTGAGTATATATGATCTGACATGGGATGAGAAAGGTCACCGGCCAAAAATGAGTGAGTCTTGTTCTTAACTTCAATCCAGCTGTAGCCCGGCTCCTTTTTCACTTTTCTCTCGTCCATCAATTTCCTTACTCTTGTTCTTTCTTTCCAATTTCCTGTTGCAGCATAAATATTGGAAAGCAATACATATGCAGCTGAGTCTTGTGGTTGAAGCGAAATTAGCTGTTCTGCAGCAAGTTTTCCCAGCTCTAAATTGTGATGAACACGGGAGGCAGCCAAGAGAGTTCGCCACACAGTTGCACCAGCAGGGAATGGCATCCCGTTTATCATATCCATTGCCTTGTTAAGCATCCCGGCTCTGCTATAGAGATCGACCATGCAAGAATAGAGCTCCATTGTTGGCAAAATGTGGTGGTCTTTTACCATCAGGTTGAAGTACTTTTCGCCTTCTTCGACTAATCCAGAATGAGTACAAGCAGAAATGACACCTATAAAGGTTATATCATCCATTTCTATCTTTTGTATTTGCATTTCTTCAAATACCTCAAGAGCTTTCTTTGCATGGCCATGCTGTGCATAGCCAGAGACCATCGAGTTCCACGACACGAGGTCTCTTTCCGGCTGCATCTTAAAAACTTGATATGCATTATCTATATTCCCTCTCTTAGAATACATGGTAACAAGAGCGCTACTTACACATAAGGCATCACTTAATTTCGATTTAATTGCCCAGGCATGAAACTGCTTTCCTTGTTCTAATGGTGCTGTAGATGCTGCACAGGCATTTATGGCACTGGAAAAGGTATATTCATTAGGTTTAAAGCCCTCTTTGGCCAGCTGGATAAATGTTTTGCTAGCTCCTTCAGAGTCCCCTATCTGAGCATAACCAGCTAACATTGCCGACCATGCCACAATGTCCCTCTCATCAATTAGTTCAAAAACTTTTGCAGCTTCCTCAACATATCCCAACTTAACATAAGCATCTAAAATAGCAGTTCCAACAGACGGTGACTTCTCATAATTTGCTTTAATTACTTGTGCATGTATTTGGAAAGGAGAAACAGCAGGTTGAGCTGTAAGGATGGTAGAATAAGTAAAATGGTTTGGTCTCACACCTTCTTTGTACATTAAGCAATAAAGTTTTAGCGCCTGTACTATTCCACCATTCTGCAGGTACCCACTGATCATAGCGGTCCAAGATACAACATTTCGAGCTTCATGCATCATTGAGAACAACTTAAATGCATCATCCATTTCGCTACACTTACTATAAGCCACCATAAGTGCAGTCTTAATATTAGGGTCAAAAACAAAACCATTTTTGAAAACGTGACAATGAAGTTGCCTTGCAAAACTCAATTCCTTATGGTTAGCACATAACTTCAAAAGGGGAGCAAAAACCATCTGAGTGAGCTTAACATCAGCAAGCCTCATATGGTAAAATGTTTCAAAAGCTGCCAAATCAAGCCCATTTGTCACATAACCAGAAATCATAGAATTCCATGTCACTGCAGTCTTGGTGTCCATACCATCAAAAACAGCTTTAGCATCTTTATCCATCCCAGACTTCAGATATATATTTATCAAAGCATTGCACGGAAAAATTGCTGTCTCAAAACCAAACTTTATAATCAAACTATGAACTTGAACACCCATCTCTACCATTGCTTCACTGGCCAAAGCTCCAAGAACAGTTGCAAAAGTATATTGATTTGGCTTTATCCCTTCCCTTTGCATTGTTATAAAAATTTCCAAAACTTCTTCAGTCATTCCATTCTGTGCATAACCTCCCAGCAATGAAGTCCAAGAAACCACATTTCTACCCCCCATATGATCGAAAACTTTCTTTCCATCTTTCACATTCTCTGTTTTCATATACAAATCAACAAGAGAAGTTCCTACACTGACATCCTCAAGTAACCCAAGTTTCAAACATTGGCAATGAACTTGTCTTCCAGCTATCTCATTTGACAAACATCCACAGACCTTTAAAACACAGGAAAATGTTGATGCATCAACTGGTAAACCAGAACTATGAATACCCAGAAAGAGATTTAGAGCTTCCTTGTTTTTGTTATTTCGAGAGTACTCAAAAAGCAAGCCATTGTATCGGGGAAGGTCTGGCTGAGGACTTTTCTCGAACGGGTGATGACTTTGCTGTAAAGTAGCAGATTTTGCATAAAGCTTTGAATTTTGAGAGTCCAATGCGTTGGTTTGGAAATAGAGGAGAGATTGGTATAATGGGTTGTTGAGAGTTTTTAGAGAACATTTTGTTTGAGTTTTTGCAAGACTTCTTAAAGAGATGCTCAAAGTCATGCTTGTTTGATTAGCGGTGAACTAGTAGTTAAACAAGGAGTTCGGGGAAGTTTGTCTTTTGGTTTTGTTTTCCCTCACCTTTGTACAAACAAAGATTGCCTAATGGTGTGTGTGCAAAAAAGATTGCCTAATGGTGGGCCATAGACAAGTCATAACTTTGCAGTTACTTGAAAATTAATAAACTTTTTTCCTTATAAAAAAACTTAATTTCCACCAAAAATTTCAAAATCTACCCTTTCGGGGAAAATTTAACTTATTTGTTTGTATTGTTAAAATTAAATAGCAGTGTATCTTTTTTTTTTTTGGGTACCGAGAAATAGTCAATGTATCAATGGTTCATACTTCATTGGTTTGGGTTTATTTTATATATCTGAAATTTTTTTTATCAATAACACTAAAAGTTCTTCAAAAATATTATTATTAATGAAAAAATAAAAAATTTTGTATGAAAATAGATCAGATTACATTGTTTTCTTAATTTGGGATGCTGCCCTTCTCTTCTATAGTTGTAAGTAACTACAAGTCTAGCAAATAAAACCCTAATTCCATCTTTTTTTAGTACACTTATTTATTACTACTTCAGAGTGAAAACAAACATAATTTCTCTTTATTTTCCTTCCAAAATTTTCTAGCCCCCTTTTTCTAGTTTTCTTTTTGCAGTCTTTCCTATCTAAGACCCTTCTCACAATCTTCAAAGAAAGAATTTTGACCGTTAAAATAGACCAAGTTTTATCCTTTTTCTGATCTCCTCTCCTCTCTGTATCTTTTAATCGAAAATTAGGGCTTTTCTTATTAATTAGGATCCTTTCTTACTAGTTAATTTTTAGAATAAGGTTAGGTAAAATTACTCTTTATTTTAAAAATCCTTTTTATCTCTGTTTTTCTCTGCCCATTAACCCCACCTCGACCTTTGCTTCTCCTTCACTTCTAAGATCTCTAAAACCCTAAATTTTCATATTTTTTCTGGGTTTTTTTAGAATACAAGGTAAAGTTTCTCTCTTTCTTTCCTTTTCTGGGTTTTGGTCATTTTTCACAATTGGGATTTGGTTGCTAACCGACCCTTTAGTTTTAGTTTTTGAGTTGAGGGTCGGGTTCTTTTCCTCTCGTCTTTCTCATGTTTCAAAACTATGAACTTTACTAGTCTTTGTTTGAGTTTTTACCAACCCTAGTGGGAAAAGGAGCAGAATTTGAAAGGGTTCTTTGAAGTAGCAGAAGAAGAGAAAGATGATTGCTGAGAAACCAAGTTGGGTTAGGCATGAGGGAATGCAGATTTTCTCCATTGATGTTCAGCCTGGTGGTCTTAGGTTCGCTACTGGTGGAGGTGACCATAAGGTACAACTTTCCCTCTTAATGCTCTTTATATTATATTTTGGCTACTAATTGGCAAACCATCTTCAAGTTTCTGGTAAGTCTAGCTTGTACATTGAAATGCAGCTAAATTAGCTTTCTTGATATACTTGTTCACATCCTCTTTGCATCATTTACTTGTTAAGAGAACTTGGGAACTTGAAGGATTCAAGTCAATTGTTGGAAAACAATAATTCCAACACAAATTGATTTCTACTACTTAAGATCTTGTGTTACTGAGAATCATGCAAGGAATTCGAATTTCTCTGTAACATATGTTCTCTGAGAAGTAAAATTCTTTCTTTCAAACTTCAAATATGATTAGAAATTGTGAGTCCCTTTTTGCTTGTTTGAATTATCCACGTCTGCAGTAATTAGTGTTTTTTCTCAAAATCTTTACCCTTGATTCAACTGCTTTTTTATTCATTGGATGAAGTATTCTAGGCAAATGTACTAGTTCTGGATTGATTCAATTTCTCAGCTCTAGTTTTAATCCCCTTAATATAATAAATTTAGTATTATAATTAATTTGTAATTCAAATTCTCTCCTATCGGCTGATCTGTAGTTTATGGAGGCATTCTATGATTGTTGCATTTTAAAAATTTGCTTTATCTTCTCATAGCATGTTTATACTACAATCATGTGACTGAAGGTTGTGTAAATATGATTAGTGCAGATGATTGGTATTTTGTTACTTTTTTTTTCTTAGGTATCTCTCTTTTGCATTGTGTTAAATGCAGGTTCGAATATGGAACATGAAATCGGTTGGCAGGGACTTGGAAAATGATGAATCTACACAGAGGCTTCTTGCAACCTTGCGTGATCACTTTGGGTCTGTCAATTGTGTTAGGTGGGCTAAGCATGGTCGATTTGTTGCATCAGGGTCTGATGATCAAGTGATTTTAGTTCATGAGAGGAAGCCTGGTTCTGGTACCACTGAGTTTGGCAGTGGAGAGCCTCCAGATGTTGAAAATTGGAAAGTTGCAATGACTTTGAGAGGACACACTGCAGATGTGGTAATGATATTGTTTTTCATTTGGGGCATGCAGCCACTGATTAGTCTTTTTTTTTGGAAGTTAATTTTATTGTGATGCATGTATGTTAATTGAATTTTTCATTTTTCAATAAGCATCTCATTTTATTTTGAAATTTGCTTTTGTTACATTGTTCTATCACCCCAGTTTTGCTAATGACTACACTTTTATGTATAGATGGTCAAAATCTTCTCTGTTATGTCCTTTTCCACCCCCTTAATGTAACATGGTAGCTTCTAATTATCACTGTATATCGTCTAACTTGGAACTTTTTACTTCTGTGCTTGAAGTAGGTGGATCTTAATTGGTCACCTGATGACTCAATATTGGCTAGTGGGAGTTTGGACAATACCATCCACATTTGGAATATGAGCAATGGCATCTGCACAGCTGTGCTCAGGGGTCATTCCAGTCTTGTTAAAGGAGTTACCTGGGATCCCATCGGTTCCTTTATAGCAAGTCAGTCTGATGATAAGACAGTCATAATATGGCGAACAAGTGACTGGAGTCTTGCTCACAGAACAGAGGGACACTGGGCTAAATCAGTAGGTTTATCTGTGTTTCTGGAATTTTCTTTTGTCTTAAATTTTTGCTTCATTTTCTGATTGGAACATGTTCTTTTCAGCTAGGGTCTACATTTTTCAGGCGGCTTGGATGGTCCCCTTGTGGCCATTTTATAACTACCACTCATGGTTTCCAAAAGCCTAGGCACTCTGCGCCTGTTCTAGAGAGAGGGGAATGGGCTGCTACATTTGACTTCTTAGGCCATAATGCACCAGTTATTGTGGTGAAGTTTAATCACTCAATGTTCAGAAGGAATTTTGCCAATTCCCAGGATGCAAAAGCCCCACCTGTTGGCTGGGCAAATGGAGCTGCTAAGATTGGGGGGAAAGAATCACAACCATACAATGTAATTGCAATTGGGAGTCAGGACCGCACTATAACTGTATGGACAACTGCAAGTCCTCGCCCTCTCTTTGTAGCAAAGCATTTCTTTAGTCAAAGTGTTGTGGATTTATCCTGGTAAAAATTTTGATTATGTAAAAATTTTGTCATTGATTTGCATAATGGTAGCCTTTTTCTCCTTATGCCATTTTGTCCTTTATCTCTTAGTACTAATCTCTGTTCATAAACAGGAGCCCTGATGGCTATTCTCTCTTTGCCTGTTCATTGGATGGGACAGTGGCTACTTTCCATTTTGAAGTGAAAGAGCTTGGCCACAGGCTAAGTGATGACGAACTTGATGAGTTAAAAAGAAGCCGTTATGGTGATGTCAGAGGTCGACAGGCAAACTTGGCAGAGAGCCCAGCACAATTATTACTTGAAGCTGCTTCAGCAAAGCAAACCACTAGCAAAAAAACAGCTTTGGATGTTCAGCAAAACCAGATACCTGCAAAACCTTTGGTTGAGTTGGGGGTCACAAACAAAAATTCTGAGCCTCAGAATGATGATGGGAAGAAAAATGGGGCTGCAGCTAGTGATGGACTGAATAAAGTGGCGAGTTCTGCCCGGATTTCTAGCCCTGTTAGACAAAGAGAATACAGACGCCCCGATGGTAGGAAGCGGATCATTCCAGAAGCAGTCGGTGTGCCTAGTCAGCAGGAAAATATTTCTGGAAGTGCTCAGTCTCAACCACTAGACTTCCCTGTTGCATCCTCTGATCACAGAAAAAATGATAATGGGGTAGTTCCTATTGATGGTGTGAGAGAAGCTTCAGTAAGGGGAACCATTAGCAGAAGCTCCGACTTAAAGGAGCGCTCAGGGGTCACTGCCAGGGCAACTGTTACCGAGAGCCTAGTTATTGAGAAAGTTCCAGTTGCTGCTGGGCAAGAACATAGCATCAATGTAGAACAGTCTGGAAGCATGAAGCCGTCAGGTTCCTCTGCTTCCTCAACCACATCTCTTTCAATTAGGGTATTTGACAAGAAAGAGGGTGAGGGTGCGACTCCTGTTTGCTTGGAAGCTCGTCCAAGGGAACGTGCTGTGAATGACATTGTTGGGGTGGGAAATGCATGTATGATGAAGGAAACAGAAATTGTATGCACAAGAGGGGCTCAAACTCTTTGGTCCGATCGTATCTCAGGAAAAGTCTCTGTTTTAGCTGGAAATGCAAACTTCTGGGCTGTTGGATGTGAAGATGGGTGTCTACAGGTAAGCAAGAACACTTTATCCTATCCAGGCAGAATTTATAGTTTCTTTATCTTTTAACTGCTGTTCTGGACACAGTCATTGGACGATAGCTATTGAATTTCTAGTCAGCAGTATATGACTGTTAATCTTCTTGTTTGGTATCTTGATGTGTTATCTCTGCTTCATGTTTCCCAACTTCTTTTTTATTCGAATTTCATTTTCCTGTCTGAGGCAGGGTTACCGTGTTTATATTCTTTCAGGCCTTTCACATATTATTGATTTTAAGGGTGGGCTTTATGCCTGGGCCTTGTATGTGTTTCTATGATGTCATACCTAGCTATCACACAATGGGATTCTATACGTTGTTTGAAAAATTGTACCATACTCCTTTTGCTTGTGTCTTTGAAGGTTTATACAAAGTGTGGAAGACGCGCACTGCCAACCATGATGATGGGTTCTGCAGCAACCTTTATAGATTGTGATGAGAGTTGGAAATTGCTACTGGTTACAAGAAAAGGATCTTTGTATTTATGGGATCTCTTCTGTAGGAACTGTCTCCTCCATGATTCATTGGCATCCTTAATCACTTTGGACCCTACTTCATCTGCAAAAGGTACACGTGCTTGATATGACGATCTTAAAAAGACTATTGCCGCAGAATAGCAGGTTGACAGCTCATGGTGTATTGTTCATGTTATTATATTTAACAGTTCTTTTAAAAACTTTTTCAGGCACAATTAAAGTTATATCTGCTAAGTTATCAAAATCTGGTTCTCCTCTCGTTGTTTTGGCTACTCGACATGCATTTCTCTTTGACATGAGTCTCATGTGTTGGCTGAGGGTTGCCGATGATTGCTTCCCTGCATCAAATTTTGCTAGTTCTTGGAATTTGGGTTCAATTCAGACTGGTGAGCTGGCTGCACTGCAGGTCGATGTGAGGAAATATTTGGCCAGAAAGCCAGGCTGGAGCAGGTTGGTTGATAAGGATTTGCCTAAAATTCTAGAGTCTGATCAGATTTATACCAAGTGGTTATTTAAAATATTTTCATAGTTGGTAGCATGAAATTCGATAACACATGTCTCTGATTATTCCAGTTTTTAATTAATTTGATAAGCTCATTTTTTAGACCTAGAAGTCACCAGCGACCATGTGTTGTGACAGGGTAACTGATGATGGAGTGCAGACACGTGCTCATTTAGAAGCTCAGTTGGCATCGTCTTTGGCTTTGAAATCCCCAAATGAATATCGCCAGAGCCTGCTTTCCTACATACGTTTCCTAGCACGGTTTGTCTTCCTCCACTGCCCATTGTATTTATGAGTGATGACAGTAGAAAGAGCATGCGTGGCTGCTTGTAGTCTTTGTTAGTTAATGTTATTTAAAGTTTGTACGCCGCATTGTAAGAGGATCTATGTCTGCAGTATAGTGTTATCTCTTGCCTATAGTGCTGCCAATCTAATGAAAAATGGTTGACAAATTATACATGTTCTTGTGTTTGCAGAGAAGCAGACGAGTCTCGTTTGCGAGAAGTCTGTGAAAGTTTTTACGGCCCACCAACTGGTATGGCGTCAGATTCCAAGAACCCTGCCTGGGATCCCTATGTACTTGTAAGTCTTTCTTCCCAACCTTTAGAGATACCTTATTTATGTTTTCATGGTAGTGCATCTGAGCTGCTTTATAAATAATGTCGTCTTCTTCTGCCAAAATAATAATAATAATAATAATAATGTCTTCTTCAAAATGTTACCTTTTTTTTTGGTTAGATATAATATCTTTCTAGAGGTTTGATGTCGTTTCAAAGTAAGAAATATTTTTTGAAGGGATCTTTTGTGTGTGTGTGATTTGAGACACCTCAATCCCTGTGGTTCCCGTTTTTGGTGAACAAAACTGGCATTGCTTTTTGGTTTGTACAAGTGTGATTACATATGATATCTTATTGCACAGGACCCTGGTATCTGATTTCCTCGGCAGCTACCTTTTTACCTAGAGCTTTGAAATATTTTAGATAATTCTTTACTTGACCTACCTGGATCTTTGCAGGGAATGAGAAAGCACAAACTTCTAAGAGAAGACATTCTTCCTGCAATGGCATCAAATAGAAAAGTCCAGCGTTTACTTAATGAGTTTATGGATCTGCTTTCAGAATATGAAAGTGTTGAAAACAATATAGACCAAAGAAATCCATCTCCTCCACCAACTACAACTCAACCAGCGATAGATCCGATGGATTCCACCCCGTCTGAAACTGGTCAAACAGATTCAGCCGTGCCAACGCCAACGACAGATAAAACGGAAAATCCTTCCCTTGGTACAAATCAAATGGATTCTGCTCCATCATCAATAACAGATCAAGTAAACACAGGCACCCCCCTATCAACTGATCAAATAAACGAGGCTCCAACAACGAAAGATGCCGGTTCATGATTTTCAATAATGCATACTAACTAACGGTGTTCAACATTAGAATAGGGGACTGCACAGATATATCCCTCACTTGCTGGTGGTTAACTCTAGCCATCAAAGGGCAGCCAGCTATGTATACAACAGAGCTTCTCATTTTGGTGGACAGTCTGATGTATCTTTTCTTTTTCCTTTTTAAGTTATTTTCCTGTGCATGTAACTTTAGAATCTCACTTGTTAGTTGAAAGTTAATTTCTCTCACCATTGATAGAAATCATTCTCTGTACACTTGAGCATAATTTTAATCCAACCTTGTCTTTCAGATGTTCATGTACTTTAGTAAATTGGCAAAAGCATTGCAATTATTTTCCCTTGTCTGGTATATACATTTTATTGCCAGTTTTTAGTACGTTACTTAAAACTTAAAAGTATTATAGAATTCCAACTCAATTAGGTTAGGTAGGTTGATTAAATGATTGTCGTTTTCAGTTGCTGACAGCTTTTCAAGGCTGAGGTTTTTGACCCAAGTTAAGTTCATATTTCTACTTCCTATTTTTGTATCTTTTTTGGTTTGTAAGAAATTATATACAACAGTGTTTAATTACTCATATTCATTCAATAATGATACATCTTGGACTAAACTTTCAAGGAATTGCAGCAAATGGATGATCCAATTATTTGTTTACTATAAACTAAACTTGTTAAGCAATCAAGAAAAATTGGGTTATATATATTTATAGCTAGCTTGGACCTAATGAGAAATTGACTGATATTCTTGATTCATGCCATGAGAAATGGTGAGGACCAAAGTTTTAAGTGTGAAATGAACTAAAAGTCCAAGTCATTAAAAAATTTTAAGAAAAGAACAAGAAGAAAGATCTTTGTTCCACAGTGTTGGAAAAAGAGTTGGGGGATACAGATACTTGCATGGTTTTTTCTCCCATTTATAAATGATGACCCAAATTGGAAGAAATTGACTTGAGGTTGAGCTTCTTCAAGGCTCCATTGCAGAGTTGCCAATTACTTCATCTTTGACGAACAAAAAGTTGGTTATTGCTCATTAATTAATAGCAAAATGAAATCCCCACCCATGTGTCAAGGGAGACAGCTTGCTTTGATCGTCTTTCTTATTAGTTTTCTTGTTCATCCTCTTCTTAACAAAATCTCAAAAGCTAGGGCAAAGATTACTGGTTTGTCGATTGATTATAATCCACTTTATCACGTACATTTTTAATTACACATATATATCAAATTATTACCCACTAAGTAAGTATTGCTAATGCTGAAGCCATATTGATGTCATAGAAATTACTCAATTAGATTTCCATGTCTAGGAGTACTATTAATTAAAAAGGACTTGTACAAAATGTTCAGACCCCCCAAAACAGAATAATTAATACTACTATATACTAATTATTATTGAGGAATATACGACTTACCAATTGGATCAACCTGTCTTTAACAATTTATAATTAACGTCATTTTCTATTTGATTGAAATTAACACATATTGTAATGATTATTTGTTTACATTATTATTATGTGATGTTCTTCTTGATAGCAGCCTATATACATATACATATATAAAAGTTGCAAAAGTTCGTCTTGACTTCTTCAAATCCCACTTTATATTTTTCTTTTAAAATTCTTATTCTTAATTGTAGTTGGTTAGCAAAAACAAAGACATGCATGCATATGCATGAAGATGATCTCCATCTACTTTCCTAAATTTTATCAAACAATATTCCTTGATTTGGAAGGAAAACCCGTAAAGGTTGCATTGCTCATGCATATGGATGGTTTTTTTTTTTTTCCACCTTTCTTTAAATAACTTTGAATTGTACTTTGTTTGTTGATCTTTTCTAAAGATTTGATAGTTAAATTGTTGGCATTGTATCTACCAAAACACCAGGAGATTGCTCACCTAATTCTATTACATGTAAGGGAAAAATGATGCAATGCAAAATTTCGTGGCTTCCTGCAGCTAATGTATAATAAAAAAATGGTTTTTTGAAACCATGCATTCAATTATTTAATATATATATATATATATATATATAATTACACTTTTTCCA
>AWWV01016470.1:0-11231 GCA_001974805.1 Corchorus capsularis
AGCTGTCGCAACGTCCAGGTCCGGGGTTCGAACCCTACCGTTTAACGACTATAAAAACTAAAAACTAAGGGAGTCGCCACTAATCTTTTTTAACCTAGGTGCGATTAGCCACCTATCAGATTATTAGGCCTAATGTTAACCCTAACTTGGCGAAGGTAACACTAAACCTAATAAACGGTCTACTAACCAGAGTCCTAAGGGTTCGGGAGTCGGGTACGTATGGGGAAGGATTAGCACCCCCACGACGCCCGTCAAAAGACAGCACTGACTAGTCTAGACTTAACCATGGGTTTTCATATTTGGTTGTTTTCTATCTTTAATATTCATGCCATTTGACTCTTTTATACTAACTAAATTACTAACTTAACAGATTCTTCTTTTTATTAATAGCCATATTTATTAATTATCCTCTTCTTACTGACTAGCACTTTTAATTACTGTTGCTACTTTTATCATTTTTACTCTTTTCTTACTCTTTTTACCAATTACTCTTTTCTTACTCTCTTTTATTTATTACCACTTTTTACTCTCCTTTTTCTTATACTGACTACCATTTTACTCTTTGAATTGCTGATCACCCTTTACTCTTTACTGATTACTATTTGACTCTTACTAATTATCACTTTGCTCTTATTGGTTACTGTTTTACTCTTACTGATTATCTTTTACTGATTCTTTACAGATTTTACTCTTTACTGATTACCTTCTTACTTTTACTGATTACCATTTTACTCTTTTACTGATTACTATTTTCTGCTCTCTCTCTCTCTTTTTTACTGATTACTCTTTTACTTTTTACTGATTGCCTTTTGCTTTTTACTGATTACCTTTTTATTTCTTGCTGATTAGCTTTTTACTCTTTACTGATCACCTTTTTACACTAACTGATTTCCTTTTACTTCTTACTTATTACTTTTTTTACTCTTACTGATTACTATTTTACTTTTTACTGCTTATTATGTTACTCTTGTTGATTACCTTCTTGCTTTTTACTGATTACTAATTACCGTTTTACCCTTTCATATACCTTTTTACTTTTTACTGATTGCATGCTATTCTTCTGTTCCCTCATTTTGAATCTCAATTACCACTTTAATTATCAATCTCTTCTTAACTTACTTACTAGTCCCTTTTGCTTCCTTTCTTAATTACTGATTACTAATTTTACTCCCTTTTTGATCATCAATTTACTAATTAACCACTCAACTCTTAATTACTGATCATTTTAACTCTTAATTATTGATTTACTGATTACTATTACCTTGACTCTGATTAATTTCTTTTTACTTAATTACTGATTACTATTACCTTGCCTTTGATTAATCTCTTTTCACTTAATTACTGATTTACTGATTACTGCTACTTTGACTCTGATTTACCTCTTTTACTTAACTATTGATTTACTGATTACTATTACTTTGACTCTGATTAATCTCTTTTCACTTAATTAATAATTTACTGATTACTATTGCTTTGACTCTGATTAATCTCTTTTCACTTAACTACTGATTTACTGATTTCTATTACCTTGACTCTGATTAATCTCTTTTTACCGATTTACTGATTACTATTACTTTAACTCTGATTAATCTCTTTTTACTGATTTACTGATTACTATTACTTTAACTCTGATTAATCTCTTTTTACTGATTTACTGATTTACTGATTACTATTACTTTGACTTTGATTAATCTCTTTTCACTTAATTACTGATTTACTGATTGACTGATTACTATTACTTTAACTCTAATTAATCTCTTTTTACTTAATTACTGATTTATTGATTGACTGATTACTATTACTTTAACTCTAATTAATCTCTTTTTACTTAATTACTGATTGCCCCCTTTTTACTACTTTACTGTTTGATCCCATTTTTTCTTTTCTTTTCTCTTTTTTTTTAGATTTCTCCTTAATAATTCTTAATTTATTAATATACCAGATTCTTGAATGCGTGGATGCATTAATTATACGAGGAACACCTTCGGCCGCCTCCCAATAAATGGTAAACGACCTCCGGAAATTTCCAAGCCTCCGGAAGAAGTCAAGCAAACTCAGACACGCATGAATGAGCCGCCCTCCTTTCCCTTCACGGGAGTCATTTTAATTCAGTCTTATGATCATGGCAACAAATATACAATCTCAGAATTCAAATATGGATGCATATGCAACTAATACTAAATTCAAAGCCTTGATTTTTAAACTTAGGCCGGATTAAGATAGCTAGACTTCTAAACCCCAAATACTGTCCAAGCACAAGGCTCGAATATAATGGAAAACGAAACATGTCAACATACTCAATCGTATGGAATAGGTTTCATATAAACAAATATGGAGGCCCAAAAATTACAAAACAAAGACCAAATAAGTGAGTATAATGATTAAATCCACAAAGTTAAAAAGGTTTAAACTTGATTAACACATACTTAAATCTTAAATTTCACTTTAATCTTATCTTACTTTAATCTAGCCTTCCAAACATTTTTCTTTCAAAAACTAATCAATTTATTTACTAATGGTCTAAAAGTTCAAACTTTAATTCCAAGTTGACATTTTATTCACAAATTACCTTTTTAAATCTTCAAACTTTTATTCAAAGGTCAAATCCTTATTTACTAGCTACTCTAAAATTTAACCTTTCACCCAAAGATGACATTTTTATTTACCAATTACTTAAAAATTCAATTTTTTATTCAAAAGTTAAATCTTTATTTACTAATTACTCTAAAAATTCAATCTTTAACCCAAAGATGACATTTTTATTTACCAATTACTTAAAAATTAGTCTTTTATTCAAAGGTTAAATCTTTATTTACTAATTACTCTAAAAATTCAATCTTTAACTCAAAGAAGACATTTTTATTTACCAATTACTTAAAAATTAGCCTTGTTATACCAAAGGTCGGATCTTTGTCTTTAGCTTATCAATATTAGTTACCCTCATATTATCAAAGCTTAATTTTTGCTAGATTTTACTCAAGCATCATTCTGGAGGGGTTAATTTGTATGTTTTGTCAAAACTTCAGGGACTCTATCGAATAATACGACTATTTGGAGGGTGTGCATGAATGCTCTGACATGTTTCTATCTTTAAATGGATTAAAACACAAACCGACGGGCTCAATCGAATGAGAACAAAGTATTAAATCAAATAAAAGTCAGAAAATACCTTAAAAAAAAACCATACCCGTTTCTTCTTCCTTCTCCCTTCTTCTCGATGTTCAAACCCTAATCCCCCCTTTTCTATGTGCAACGTCTCCCTCTCAATCTAGCAACGACGGCGCCACCCTCCTCCACCGTCAATCATCCCGCAAACGACCAAAGGGACCTCCTTTCCCTCAAACCGACCCCTAGAACTTAAACCAACCCTCTCGCTACAAAGAAACCACTTTGGAGCCTCTACCCAAACCAAAGAAACGGTGATCTATCGTCCTAAACACATGAAGACACGCAGAGGAAAGAAAGAGAAGAGAATCAAAGCGAGGTTTTTTTTTTTGTTTTTGAAGAAAAGTCTAAAAAAAGAAGCAAGCAGAGGATTTTTGACCCCCTTCACGGCTTAGGAGGAGATCCCCAAAGCTAGGTGAGTCTTCAACTATTCCTATGTTTTTTTAGATTTTTCCCCGAAAAAAAGCAATTCCCAAGATCAGGAATACTTTAGAACCCTAATTTTCTAGGAATCCGCCCCCAAAACCCTAGTTCCTTTTTTTGTGAAATCCTCCGAAATGGGGTATAAAAACCTCTCAGTTTCTAGCCCTGACTGTAGATCCTCTCTTTATCCTATGGTCCCCCATTTTCATTTTTTGATTTCATGATTTTTAATTCCGTTTGTTGTCATCTACAGGTGTCAATTTGAGGTACAAAGGTGTGAAGGACCACTGTAATTTTTGACGCGGTTTGCACTCTCTTACCCTTATTATTTTTTGTCTGATTTCTCATTTAATCTTGCTTTACTCTCTGCGTACACCCTTTGGATGGTGAGGTGGCTAATGCAGACAAAACCCCAAAGCCCTCTTGAAACCAACCGAAAATGCCACATCGGCAAGGGTCCATCCCTTTGCTAACACACCTAAATTTCCCTTGGCTACAGGTTGCTGAGCTGTCTCATAACACACGAAAATGGTCAATTTGGGGCCAACCCAGTTATGCCAAGTCAGCCATAGCTTCTGTGTTGATTTCTTGACCAGTGAAAACCCTTAACTGCTGCAAATGTTTGCTAGTCAGTGTGCCATGTTTCGTTGGACTTGCCTTTGTTTTCTTAATTGCCCAAGTGCTTAGTCTGAGCTTATTTGACACTGAAATGGTTGGTTCATGCTTTTCTTTTCATTATAGAATCATGTCTTAATGTGCCACTTCATGAACATATTTGTATGAAAGTTGAAAGTGCTGCTTATGCTTGAGTGTTGGGTTTTGCCTAGGCAGATTTTACTGTTTTTGATGATTGAATGGAAATGCCTTTCAATTTATAACTGTGTCAATCCCAATGGCTCAACAGTCCCCTTTTCCTCGCTTGTGTTTGCTGCCACTTATAGTGCGACTATGTGCTTGTTAATTACTAAGGAATCTTGTTGGTGAATTGCAGCTAGAACTGTGATGGCGCTTCATTCTTTTGTGCAGGATACTGCGGGTTGGCAAAGCTCTGAAAAATCTGTCTAGCATTGAAAAACAAAGAGCTCATTGGAATAGTTTTCGTGGCACAAGTGGCATTTGGCTTCTTGCAACCAACCTTGTACAAAGACACATAAGCAAACCATTCTCCTTTGTATTACCCATAGCAGAATGTGGCATATAATGCCAAAGTCAAAAATTTCCCAAAATTGATAATGTAAATGCAATCTTTGGTGCCCACGTGACCGACTTAAATTACGAATTTATGAAACTATTTCTTGTATGTTTGTAGAATGTCATGTAGGCAAATAAATAAAATTAATTCTTATAATCCTTTAAATTTCCATTTTTCTTCTTCTTTTTCTTTTCCTTTTTTTTGGAGAAAATTTAACTAATTATTTCTTATAATCTATTGTAATGGGATCAAAGGGAATGGGCCTAAAAATCCAAAGGAAAAAGAAAGACTTGAACCACTAAGCCCAAAGCAAATTGGGTCCAACCAAATAAAAGAAAGGGTAAGGCCCCATTGAGAAAAACAAAAATGATCCAAGGCAATAAAGGTCAAAATTTAGACTTCATGAGTTAGGTTAATTAAACAAGATCCAATTCATTCAGCAATTGATTGTCTATAAGCCTAATAAACAAAAAGCCCAAATAGCAAGTCCAATGCCAAGTTATACAATTAATGTTTAAAAGTCTAAGGCACAATTTAAGTTTTAATGTTCAAAACGGTGATGGGATAAATCCACAATTGAAAAGATTAACCAAAAGTATTTGACCTAATTTAGAAAAGAAAGCTTCATTATTCGGATGTCCCAGACGCGATGTAAACACTTATCACTCTACGCAAAAATGTGATCCGATAAATGAAAGGGCTATGCCATATGAATAAAACTGGAAATGGAAAATATTTTTGAGCTTTTCTTCGTGAATTTTGAAAGCAATCTACTACTGAAATTTAAATGCTAATTTGCAAATGGCTTTAACAAATAAGCTAACCTACCATGATGTTAAAATGAACCACCAATTTACCAAGATGCCCCCGGGTGCAAAAATGACCAAAATGCCCCTGGGCGACCCTAATGCCAACAAAAAGGATACAGGACAGAAATAGGTGTCTACAGCTGCCCCTCTTTGCGTGCTTTCTAACTATCGAGAAGTCTGCAAAGAAGTAGTTTGCATACTTTTTGAGAATTAGGAAGTGCGTAAAGACGTAGACATCCCTTTCATTGAAGGCTACGAAAACCTTATTTGCTAAAATCTTGAGGAAGGACCATACTGAATCATCTGAAGCCAACTCTGAAGACGCTACACCGAGTCATCTGAATTCCTGAAAATTTTCTTTGAAAAGTACGTTTTGATGCAAGTTAGGATGGTAATGCACTGATGAATGTTACTGCCATGTTATATGTTGATGATAAGTGCAATGCGAAATGCATATGGTTTGGTTTGAATATATTTCTTTTGCCAAATTCATCAATAACCATATATAACTCCTTTGTGTTCCTCTTGACTTCTTAGCCTTAGACTTCCTCTTCCAAGCCCTCGTCTGCGATCTTAATCTCTTGGTCTCATATTGCCCTTGAACAATTAAAAGCGACCATTCCCATGTCTGTTTTCAGCAATTTATTTTTAAACAAATTTTGAAAAACAAAACCAATATTTATTTACGAAATGTAATGCAGAAAGAAAACAAATTTTATTAAAAACTTCGAAATTTCATTATTGTGTACAAAGAGATAAACTTATGTAACAAGGAATTTAATACATATACTAATAAAACATGCTGAAGAGATAGAACCTCATGTCGATGAATACTACGACGTCGGTTTTGTGACGTTTGCCGAAGGTTCTTCGAAATTGGTTTATGTTGCCTTACCCAAGTCAGTCTGGACCAGATCCTTACCCTTTTGACCTTAAGAGATTTTCTTGAAGTGTAATGCCAACAGACTATGTCTTTTCATCTTCCACCTGAGTCGCCCTTTTCGGGTTTTCAACTCAAGTTCCTCCTTTTCCATCCTTCACTTGAGCCGCCCTTTTCGGGTTTTCAACTCAAGTGACCCCCAATGGATCCAAGCCGCCCTTTGCGGGTTTGCAACTTGGACCCCTCCTTATATTTCGTTTTTTCTTTTTGCGACCTCTTTCTTTTTTAGGCCCAGCTTTTTTTTTAGGCATAATATTTCTTGACTGTGTCAGAGTTGATAGGCCTAGGAAACTCTTCCCCATCCATCTCCTGTAAAATCAATGCCCCTCCAGAAAATGCCTTCTTTACCACGAATGGGCCTTCCTAGTTAGGTGCTCACTTGCCCCTTGGGTCGCCCTGTTCTGGTATGATCTTTTTTAGTACCAAATCTCCTTCTTTGAACTCTGTCGGGCGTGTTTTCTTGTTAAATGCCCGCTCCATCCTCTTTTGGTACATTTGGCCATGACATAAATCCGTTATCCTTTTCTCGTCAACCAAGTTGAGTTGATCATACCTCTCTTGAACCCATTTAGACTCTTCCAATTTAGTCTCTCGATATACCCGTATGGATGGTATTTTCACTTCGATTGGTACCACTGCCTCCATTCCATATACCAAAGAATACGGAGTTGCCCAGTTGAGGTCCTAACATAAGTCCGATAAGCATGAAGAGCAAAAGGAAGCTTCTCGTGCCAATTCCTATATGTCTCCGTCATCTTTGCCACAATCTTCTTAATATTCTTATTGGCTGCCTCCATTGCACCATTCATCTTAGGTCTGTAAATGGTTGAGTTACTATGCACAATCTCGAACTGTTTGCAAGTTTCTTCCACCAATCCTTGGTTCAAGTTGGATGCATTGTCAGTAATAATCCTTTCCAGCAACCCATATCGGCAGATAATCTCCCTTTTGATGAACTTGGTGACTACTGCTTGAGTAACACTCGTGTATGAAGCTGCCTCAACCCATTTTGTAAAGTAATCGATTGCCACCAATATGAACCTATGCCCATTTGAAGCCTTGGGGTTAATAACTCCAATCACATCTATCCCCCACATTGAGAAAGGCCATGGAGTTGACATTACATGTAATGGGTTTGGGGGCACGTGAATTTGGTCTACATAAATTTGACACTCAAGGCATTTTCTGACATACTTGATACAATCGGTTTCCAATGTCAACCAATAATACCCTGCTCTCATAATCTGCCTTGCCATCTTGTGCCCACTGGCATGAGTCCCACATGAACCTTTGTGCACTTCTTCTATAACCCTATTGGCTTCTGCTGAACCCACGCATCTAAGCAACGTTTGGTCACGACTTTTCTTGTACAAAGTATCACCTTCTAGGAGATAACCCATAGCCATTCTCCGAATCACTCTCTTGTCATTTTCCGTGGCATGTTCTGGGTATTTCTGGCACTTGATGTACTGAAGGATATCAAAATACCATGGATTCTCATCTACTTCATCCTCCACACTCATCACATGGGCCGGGTAATCCTTCATCTGAACTCGAATTGGCTGAATCTCTGTGTTCGTTCCCACTTTAAACATTGACGCGAGGATTGCTAATGCGTCTACCAACTGATTATTTTCTCTGGGTACATGATGAAATGTAATCTTCTCAAAGGATTTGACTAATTCCATCATATGGTCTCGGTATTTGACTAACTTTGGCTCCCTCGTCTGCCATTCTCCCTTAATTTGGTAAATTACCAAGGCTGAATCACCATAAACCTGCAACTTCTTTACTTCTTTGTCTAACGCCATCTGAATTCCCAAAATGCAAGCTTCATATTCTGACACATTGTTTGTGGTCGGGAACATTCATCGAGCTGTCGCCGGGAGATAATCACCCTCAGGGGATATCAATACTGCACCTATCCCCTGCCCGGACAGGTTTGATGCCCCATCGAAGTACATATTCCATGTTTCTCCCTCCTCTTTTACTTCCTCTACCTGGCATATCGCCATCAGATCTTCATCCGGGAACTCAAACTGCACCAGTTCATAATCTTTGCTAGCTCGATCAGCTAAGAATTCTGCTACAGCACTTCCTTTGATTGCTTTTTGAGACACATATACTATATCATATTCAGACAATAAAACCTGCCATCTAGCTATTCTTCCTGATAAGCCGGGTTTTTCAAACACATACTTAATCGGATTTAATTTGGAGACCAACCAAGTAGTGTGATAGAGCATATACTGTCTTAGCCTATGAGCTACCCATGCGAGTGCGCAACACATCTTCTCCAAATCTGAGTACTTGACGTCATAATCAGTGAATTTCTTGCTCAAATAGTAAATTGCCCGCTCTTTCTTTCCAGTTTCATCCTGCTGCGCCAATACACAATCCATTGAATTTTCCAGAACCGTTAAATACAAGATCAAGGGCCTTTCTCTCACTGGAGGTACTAACACTGGTGGGTTGGATAGATATTCTTTAACCCTATCGAAGGCAGCTTGACAATCCTCATCCCACTCTCCTGGATTTTTCTTCTTGAGCAACTTAAAGATTGGATCACATTTTGCTGTCAACTGGGAAATGAAACGAGCAATGTAATTCAACCTACCCAAAAATCCTCTAACCTCTTTTTGATTCCTTGGCGGGGGCAGATTTTGAATGGCTTTTACTTTGTCCAGATCTACTTCAATCCCTTTCTCACTGACTACGAATCCAAGCAACTTCCCTGAAGTGGCCCCAAAAGCACATTTTGACGGGTTGAGTTTAAGCTGGAACTCTCGAAGTCTTTCAAAGAGCTTTCTCAAATTCGACAAATGCTCTTCCACCGACCGAGCTTTAGCAATCATATCATCAACATAGACTTCAATCTCCTTATGCATCATGTCATGGAAAAGGTTCACCATGGCTCTTTGATACGTTGCCCCGGCATTCTTCAATCCAAACGGCATAACTTTATAACAGAATACCCCCCAGGCCGTGACAAACGCGGTCTTTTCTCTGTCCTCTGGCACCATCTTGATCTGATTGTATCTAGAAAATCCGTCCATGAAAGAAAACAAAGAATACCCTGCGGTGTTGCCTACTAGAACATCAATATGTGGCAAAGGAAAATTGTCCTTCGGGCTAGCTCGATTCAGGTCCCGGTAGTCCACACACATCCTACTTTTCCATCTTTTTTTGGTACTGGGACTATATTTGCCTGCCATTCTGGGTATCTGGCCTCTTCTAAGAATCCCGCGTCCAACTGCTTTTTCACTTCTTCTTTGATCTTTAACAACATATCGGGCTTCATCCTTCTCAATTTCTATTGGACCGACTTACATTCTGATCTGATTGGCAATCGATGTACTGCAACTTCTGGATCTAAACTTGGCATGTCTTGGTACGACCACGCAAACATATCCACATACTCCTTTAACAGATCTACCAGCTCTTGTTTTTCTTTTTCTGACAAAGTAGTACCGATTTTAACCTCCCTTGGTTTTTCTTCTAACCCCAGATTAATTAATTCAGTAGGTTCCTTATGTGGCAATATCTGCTTTTCCTCCTGTTCTACCAATCTCAAAAGGTCTGGGGGTAAAGCCTGGTTCTCAGTGTCTTCATTGTCAGGTTCGTCGGCGAAAACCGGTTTTTGGAAATCGAACCCCGGCTCGTCACGAGCGTCTTTGCATTCATCGTCAGTCGGCCTGAGAAATAAAGCAACAAAATATATATACCAGGAAAGAATATATAACTAGTAATAAATGAATGTATGATAATGAAGATGTAAAATAGAGATGAAAAATATATGGATAAAACCTCTGGAATGTATTACTTTAAGAAAATAGTGAACATAAAATAGTTTGATATTTTGTATGGGAAAATTTAAAACATGGTATTGTCATAGACATTCTTGAGGTGGTATTAGTACTTAAGATAAAAGATTAGTTACATTTCTGAATCATCAACAAAGATAGCTCTTTCAAATTCAACCCAGTTGTTCAGAACTTCTCCTGGACCTAACTCACGAATCCAAGGGCAATCTTGTTCTTCCAGAGTATCATCAGTAACAGCATTGATGTCCAGATTCTGCAGCTTTCCCTCAATCCCTGACTCTCCTTCTGATGCGGCATTGTTGACCCAATCAGCTGACTTGAAGGTCTCGTACAAAGGTGGGAACCTCATCTTCGTTCTCTTCCACTCCATGCCCTATCCTGGCCATCCTTCTGAGTTTCATCCTTTCTTCAGCCTCTGCCCAATCCTTAGCAGTTGGTTTGAATCCCAAACCAAAGGGGCCCTCATGTGTGGGTACTTCAACAGCTTGTGAAATGCCTTGCAAATCCATTCCCAAACCTTTTCCTTCTTTGAATCCCCTCTTCATCATAAACCTAATGCTCATAACAGAGTAATCCATCATGCTCATTGGAATGGTTTCCGCAACTTCAAAGGCTCTGAAAGAGCATTCATATGACCCTTCTGGTGGTTCAACATAAGAGAATCCTGACGCACTGGCCACCACAAAGTCCTCCTCCCCTTTGACTTCCACAAACATTTCAGGAGTAAGAAACTTCACCACCTGATGTAAGGTTGATGGAACAGCCCATGCTTGATGTATCCATGGCCTTCCCAATAAGCAGGAATAGGATGGATGCTGTATATCCAGTACTTGAAACACTAAGGCGAATGGTACCCCCCCATTTCGATGGTTATTTCC
>AWWV01016471.1:0-11510 GCA_001974805.1 Corchorus capsularis
AATCTGATCTTTAAAGTTTCCAATATGTCCTCCATGTCCTTTCCCAGTCTAGCTTCGAGGTTGGTGGGGGGTGGTACACGGATATCTTTGATCCGTTGACGATGCCACTCAAGGTATTCTGGTGTTGCATTGTAGTTGGGCGAAACCTCTGTATAGTTCGCAATTCCCTTATTATTTTCCACAATTCCTCACATTTTTCCCTTGAATTTGGATCTCCATAGTCAAAGTTTGTCTCATTCAGGCCATAAGTCCCAGGCACGAATTGTTCTGTCCCATACTGTCTCAGCACTAGCACTGGCGCATAGCTCACCACTCCCCATAATCCGAACAAAGGCACCCATGGGCTATTACCACACCGGTATATCATATTTCTCCTTCGAATCAAGGCGCTACCCATTCCACTTGTTCCGATGTGAGTGTCCGGAGGTAGTTGACCCATTCTACATTAGACTTCCTTACCAGATCCTCTCTACCCATATAAAACCAAAACGGGTCATTTCCTCTCCATAGCATACGCTCACTCTGTTTGTCCAGGCGCTGAATGTGACTTGAGAACCAAACGGTTAGGAGTTGTGCACACCCGTGGAACCTTCCATGTCCTTTCTTTCGGCAATAATTCAGTGACCTAATGGTTTCAGCTAAAATCGTAGGCACTGGGTTATATCCCTTCTTGACACAGTCAATCAAATAAACTACATTCTCTTCCACAAGGCCCATCGCTCTTGGGAATAGGACTAGCGAGTATATCAAGAGCGCCAATACATCCCTTCCTCTTTCTTCTCCCGGATGCTTCCTTACAAAATCCATCAAAGAATCTGCATCAAACCCATGGGAAAGTCCTTTTTCCCTTAGATAACACCTGTACTGAGAATCTTTAAATCGCATGAGTTGAATCAGCTTATTCTTAGTAGAGGATTTATCTGCCTTCATGAAAACCCTAGTGTCCTCATCCAAGTCTGGCAACTTCAGCAACTAGGCATACTCTTCTAAAGTGGGTACCATGTCTACCTCGTTGAAGGTGAAACATCTGTAAGACCTATCCCAGTATTGGACTATTCCCCGTATTGCCCCTTCATCTACGGCAATATAAAGGAGGGGCCTTAGGTCACCATACTTCTTTTTAATATATGACTCACCATCCTTCCCGACCAACTTCCACAAGTCTCTTAACGGGAGAAGATCATTCTGCTGTAAATTCAGATTCATTTGTTCCGGTAACTCAGACTGAAATCCCTCTGATAAGTTATCCTCATTTTGTGCCATCTCCTCCTGGTGGTACTTTTCAACCCGACGTGGATGGCTAACTCAACCCTCTGGTGGCAAACACTCGTCGTCCTCCATTTCTTATCTATCTATTACTGTGATGAATGACCTACAGATGATGCAAAAATGCAAAAGGAAAGAGAAAGAAGGAGAAAAGAAAGGAGGAAAACAAAAGAAATAGTTAGAACCCAATGAATAAGATAAAATGCCATATAAGACTAATTATTTAAAAGCATTCGCCCTTACTTATTTATGAAACACATTTTCATACATTTTTTCAAAACTTTAAGCCGCTTGGCTTAATAGGGCAGGTAGTCTGATTATGAAAGATGATGTAATCACCTTATTCTACAGTCCGTTTATAACAGGAAAACAGTTGATAAAGGTGAGAGACGTTCCTTTTTGTGTACTAAGGTTTATCCTTACGGGATTGGCTCTACCTAGGCTGGATATCTCTCAAGGTGCTTATATGCTGGGTGAGGTTTCTCACTGGATCTAGAGGTTCCCAGTATGCCCTTACTGTCGCCCACTCTAGGCTAGTAAGGTCCAGACTGAGTGGAAGTATTTGGCAAAACCCACACGGAGACGATTGTCAGACGAAGGTTTAGCTACTTTACTTCCTCCTAAAGGGATAGAGCTCCGGTATAAGCCCATGCAGAATGAAGATGCAAGTTATTTAGTGCACGTGTGAAGGAACATACAAAACTTTACCAACAATTCTTAACCCAAATTACTAAACTAACCCCAAGAAGAGAAACAATGCATGATAAGTTAGACAGAATAAATACAGGAATATGAAAGCGTGTAAGCATAAAAACATAAAGATAGGCAAGAATAAATAATGATAAGCAGGCATGGAGGAACAAGAAAATGCGAGCAAACAACCATATCCGGATTCCGTTCGACCCTCTAACCAGTCCCCTAATCAACCCTAAACTAGCATTCAGTTCGACTCTCTAATCAATCCCCAGCGGAGTCGCCAAGCTGTCGCAACGTCCGGGTCCGGGGGATACCGAACCCTACCGTTTAACGACTTAAAGAACTAACAACTAACAGGGAGTCACCACTAAACTTTTTTAACCTAGGTGTGATTAACCACCTATCAGATTATTAGGTCTAATGTTAACCCTAACTTGGCGAAGGTAACACTAAACCTAATAAACGGTCTACTAACCAGAGTCTTAAAGGTTCGGGAGTCGGGTATGCGTGGGGAAGGATTAGCACCCCCACGACGCCCGTCAAAAGACGGCAGTGACTAGTTTAGACTTAATTATGGGTTTCTATTATCGGTTGCTACTATTCTTGAATATTTTCATGCCTTTAAATTCTCTCTTTTTTTATTCTTTCTTAAAACTGACTTTTCTTCTTTTATTCATTTTCCTTGTTTGACTATCATTCTTTACCTTTTTCATACTTTACTCACCTTTTACTGAATTACTGATTACTATCACTATTTTACTGATTATTCTTTATTTTGTACTGATTACTATTCTACTCTTATTGATTACCTTCTTACTTTTTACTGATTACCATTTTACTCATTTACTGATTACTATTTTCTGCTCCTTTTTTACTGATTACTCTTTTACTTTTTACTGATTGCCTTTTGCTTTTTACTGATTACCTTTTTACTTCTTGCTGATTAGCTTTTTACTCTTTACTGATCACCTTTTTACTCTTACTGATTTCCTTTTACTTCTTACTTATTACTTTTTTACTCTTACTGATTACTATTTTACTTTTTACTGACTATTATTTTACTCTTGTTGATTACCTTCTTACTTTTTACTGATTACTATTTTACTCTTTACTAATTACCATTTTACCCTTTCCGATACCTTTTTACTTTTTACTGATTGCACGCTATTCTTCTACTCCCTTACTTTGAATCTCAATTACCACTTTAATTATCAATCTCTTCTTAACTTACTTATTAGTCCCTTTTGCTTCCATTCTTAATTACTGATTACTAATTTTACCACTCAACTCTTAATTACTGATCATTTTAACTCTTAATTATCGATTTACTGATTACTATTACCTTGACTCTGATTAATCTCTTTTTACTTAATTACTGATTTACTGATTACTACCACTTTGACTCTGATTAATCTCTTTTTACTTAATTACTGATTTACTGATTACTACCACTTTGACTCTGATTAATCTCTTTTCACTTAATTACTGATTTACTGATTTCTATTACTTTGACTCTGATTAATCTCTTTTTACTTAATTACTGATTTACTGATTTCTATTACTTTGACTCTGATTAATCTCTTTTTACTTAATTACCGATTCACTGATTACTATTACTTTGACTCTGATTAATCTCTTTTTACTTAATTACTGATTTACTGATTACTATTACCTTGACTCTGATTAATCTCTTTTTACTTAATTACTGATTTACTGATTACTGTTACTTTGACTCTGATTTACCTCTTTTTACTTAATTACTGATTTACTGATTAATGTTACTTTGACTCTGATTAACCTCTTTTTACTTAATTACTGATTTACTGATTACTGTTACTTTGACTCTGATTTACCTCTTTTTACTTAATTACTGATTACTGTTACTTTGACTCTGATTTACCTCTTTTTACTTAATTACTGATTTACTGATTACTGTTACTTTGACTCTGATTTACCTCTTTTTACTTAATTACTGATTTATTGATTACTATTACCTTACTGATTGCCCTTTTCCTTTCTGACTGATCCCATTTTCTTTCTTTGACTCTTTTAGATTTCTCCTTAATAATTCTTAATTCATGAATATACCAGATTCTTGAATGCGTTGATGCATGAAATTCCTTTTTAAACTTAATTACCCATCAATTATACGAGGAACACCTTCGGCCGCCTCCCAATAAATGGTAAATGACCTCCGGAAATTTCCAAGCCTCCGGGAGAAGTCAAGCAAACTCAGACACGCATGAATGAGCCGCCCTCCTTTCCCTTCACGGGAGTCATTTTAATTCAGTCTTATGATCATGGCAACAACAATACAATCTCAGAATTTAAATATGGATGCACATGCAACTAATACTAAATTCAAAGCCTTAATTTTTTAACTTAAGCCGGATTAAGATAGCTAGATCTCTAAACCTCAAATACTATACAAGCGCGAGGCTCAAATATAATGGGAATACAAACATGTCAACATACTCAATCATGTGGGCTTTCACGTAAACAAATATGGAGGCCCCAATCATAACAAAACAAAGACCAAGTAAATGAGCATAATGATTAAATCCACCCAGTTAAAAGGTTTAAACTTGATTAACACATATTTAAGTCTTAAATCCGACTTAATCTTATCTTAATTTAATCTAGCCTTCCAAGCAATTATCTTTCAAAAACCAATCAATTTATTTACTAATGGCCTAAAAGTTCAAACTTCTAATTCAATCTTATTTACTAAACTTAAAAATTCAATCTTTTATTCAAAAGTTAAAATTTTATTTACTAATCACTCTAAAAAATTCAACCTTTTACCCAAAGATGACATTTTTATTTACCAATTACTTAAAAAATTCAATCTTTTATTCAAAGGTTACATCTTTTATTTACTAATTACTCTAAAATTCAATCTTTTACCCAAACATGACATTTTTATTTACCAATTACTTGAAAATTCAATCTTTTATTCAAAGCTTAAAATTTTATTTACTAATCACTCTAAAAATTCAATCTTTTACCCAAAGATGACATTTTTATTTAGCAATTACTCAAAAATTCAATCTTTTATTCAAAGGTTACATCTTTTAGCCAAATATCCCATTTTCATCATCTTATAATCAAAAAAGACCTAACTTTTAAAGAAAATTCGATTTTTATTGCAAAATTATTTCTGCAGAGGGCTAAATTGAATCAATCCTATAAGCAGAGGGGTTCGGACGAATCAAACAACACATACAAGGGTTTATTTGAACGCTCACACAATACTTAGTCTTTAAATGAATAGAAACACGAATTATTAGACTTAATTGACTTAAACTGAAAAGCTAATTTGGTAGGGTTTAGAAAATCACCTATATATACCTTCTGAAAAACAAACCACCGCCTAACCTCCTTCTTCTTCTTCCCTCTCTCGACGCACCCCAAACCCTAACTCCTTTTATGTGCAGCGCATCCTTCTCCAGTTAGCAACGACGGCGCCGCCCTCCTCCACCGTCGATTAACTTACTAAAGATAACCCTCTTCTGAATAAAAACGAATCCTTTGACCAACGAAAATGTGAAACCCGAAGAAAGCAATGAGATTTGAAGAAAAACTTCAAAGGAGAAAGATGAACAGGGAACTTCAAGCTCCCTTCACGGCCTAGGACGGAATCCCGCCTAGGTGAGCCTTCTTAAACGAAGTTCTTTTCTCTATTCCTTTTAATTTTTTTTTGAAAAAAAAAGCCTGAAAAACGATTAACGCCCCCAAAGATTTTTTCCTTTTAGAACTCAAAACCCTAACCGTTTTTAAAACCCTAGCTGCCCCTGTTTTTTTTTCTTCTTCCCTAGTTCCTCCCCTCGAACCTCTCTGAAATAGGGTATATAAACGCCCCCAAGCCTTGATTTCCACCGTCTGTTTGTTCTTGATCTAATGGTCCTCAAAAATTTGCCCTCTTTCACTTATTTACCCTGTTTTTGTTTGTTTCAAGTTGTCTTCCGTATGTGGTGACACCGCAGGGCATATAGGTATATTTTCTCTTTTTGTTTGCTTGTTCTTTTGTTTGTTTGTTCACATAGGATTCCATCTTTTCCATTTGTTTGCAGGCGCCCCTATTAGGGATGAGCTGGCGAATGAGACAAGATGAATGCACTTTGGGACCAACTAAATCCTGCCACATCACCAATGGCCTCTTATGTTGACTTTTCCATGGCTCACTGCTTAATTTTGGTAAACCGGCTTTCCTGTAATTTTAATTCATTATCACTTTGATGGTTCTTGTCTATGGATTCCATTGGTAATTGGGAATGGTTTTACTGTGATGTGTTTGTGTATTGCCTCTGCCTTTCCCTAATTTCTCTGCCAAAGTTGTATGCTAGTCTGTCTCTTGCCTAATTGGTATTGCTCATTATTTGAACTGGAAATGTACCCTCTTGTGAAGCTTTCTGTATGGGTTCAATAAGTCCCCTGCTTGTACTGCTTTGGTGAATGTTGGATCATGATAATTTAAGAATGCAACCATATGAATATGAACTAAGGCTGAAAGGTATGCCATTTGCAGGTTTAATGCCCTATATCGGGTAAAGCTCAAGCAAAGGATGTTGCATTAAGGAGAAAGGATTATTTTGAGTGGGAACAAGCGCCTGGTGACATAATTCAAGGCTATTTGCATAATGTGCTCCTAAGCACAAGGAAAAGAAGACTTTAGGGAAGAAACAAGTGAGATAAGAGATGAGAAGGAATTAGGAAAGGGAAATGGGAACTGATCAGGGACTTGGTAATTCCCTGTAAATGAAGACATTTATTTTGTATTTTGTAAAAATATGATCTTGTAACCTGGTGATCGAGCCAAAAACTATTTTTATGGTTATTTTTCTATGTTTTTGGGTCTATTTATGCTCTAATTTGCTTTATTTTGATGATATTTGTGTTTTGAGTCTTTAAGAGATGTGAAATTGGAAATTTGTTAATTTTCACTACTTTTGAAGCTATTTTGATGACTTTTTACACAGATAAGAGTAAAGTAATTTTGAGTATAGATTTGAAGATTCGAAGTTCGTGTTTGAAGATTTCTTGAAGACTTGAAGATCATTGAAGAATTATTTCAAGGAGCAAGAATTGAAGATTGGAGCTTTAATTGCGAAGGATTGAAGACAAGCCCTAAAGAAGCCCGGATGTTTTGGAATTTTGGATAATTTATATGGGATTATATTCAGCCCATATAAGTCCATAATTGGAGTTAAAATCCCAATTAATGCCGATTGGACCCTCCAAAATATTCAAATCCCGTAATTTCCCGTAACTAGTCCTATTTGGAGTAGGAAATGGCGCAGTCTCGGTAGAAAGGCCATAACTTTCTGCTCAGATGTCCGTTTTAAGCCCATGAGTAGCCGTTGGAAAGCTAATTCCGAGATCTACAACTTTCCTTTGAAGTTCAAAGCCCAATTCTGCCGTTTTCAAGCCCAATTCTGCCGGTGAAGTTTCTGCAGAAATCCAGAAAATTCCAGAATCCTATTTTGACTTGGATTCAACTCTAGGATGACATCTAATCCAACTTGGAGACTAAGTCAGCCCCTAGAACGTCCTAGCCTCTTTTCCTAAGTCTAATATGAGTCTTTAGGTTATTTTTCCCCTATAAATAGCCACCTTAGGTCTAGGTTTTGATGTATTCTCTCTTTAGAAAAATATATTGTAGATTTGCTTGAAGATTTGGAGGAGAAACCCTAGGAGCCGCCGCCCCCTCTTCTTCTTCTTCCATAGATAAGTTTTCTTCTTCTTATTTTTGGATGCTCACTCAATTCATGAGTGAGTAATCCTTTTCTTTTCTCCAATGTAGAATTTAATTGATTTCTTGACTATTATCATGGTGAGATTTTGTGCCTATATATGAAAATTGTTTTGGGTATTTCTTAAATCTCTGCATGAATTCCATGTTAACTTGTTTGATTGGTTGAAGTCGACAATATCATGATAATTGAGTTTGCATTAGCTAAATTAAATCTTGAAGGATCTTTGGATTTAATTGTGTGGTAGCAATTGGAGATGAAGGATCTTCTTTCCAAGGGAAATAAGAATCAATGGGTGAGTAATTGCTTGTTGTGCTTGTAAATTACTAGATCTTAATGCTTTATTCTTGAGTAATTATCACACTGGATCAAGAGGTAGTTGTTTAAAGAATAAAAGGGATAATTCACAACTGGATCAAGAGCTTTATCTAATTTAGGTAATTTAGGATTAAATTCCAAGCAAGCTATTCAACGTTTTCATAATCTTTAGATATCAATGGTCCATGTTATTTATGTCAAGAGGGAGATTAATTCTATGTTGGAGGGTTTTCTTTAATTATTTTCTCAATCTATTCACTGCTTTTTAATTAATTGTTTTCTTTAATTTTCTTGATTGCTTTCTTAGTTAATTTTACTTGTTTGCTAGATTTAATTCAATTCTACTTCCAAAATTCTCTTTATTTATTTTTTTTTAATAAGAAAAAGAATAACAACCAATCTCTCTGTGGGATCGACCCCTACTTGCCCTAGCTATTTATAGTTAGTAATTGTTGGGATTATTTTTATGATTGCTGACGACCGATCACCAAGGCATTTTACTTTGGAGATTTGGGAATTTAAGTGCCTTCCTATTGAAAATTTAAATGTCATGGATTTATCTCTACATTTTAACTAAGATGCCAATGCCTAATTATGAGTTATGGAGGATATGCATGTAACTAGCCATATGTGACCAATAGACCAATGAGAAATGCAAAAACAGGATTAATAAAAAAAAACATGATTAATGAGAAAATGAAAATGGACAGGACATACTAAAAATTTAAATATGAGAATGCCAATTCAAGACTAGACCCATTTCTGAAAATGCTTAAACCATATAATGAAATGTAGCGATGCAATTAAGCCATGAAATGCAAAAGCACACAAACAATGCAAACCCAACTTGTGTATGTCTAACTTATCGCTAAATTGGGAGCTAAATTGAGAGTTAGTTAATCAAAGAACTAAATTGAACATAAATTGCACAATTAAAATGCAACGATGTTAAATTACTAAATGAAACTAAGACATGAAATATGCAAAAGCACACACTGAAGTTTTTTTCTTTTTGAAATTTCCAAATGCACCCTAAACGATTATAATGAATTAGTTGTTCTAAATTGAAGGTGAACTTAAAAATGACTAAAATGCCCCTGAGTGTGAAAATGACCAAAATGCCCCTGGGTGCGAAAATGACCAAAATACCCTTGGGCGACCCTAATGCCGAATAAGAAATGAATAAACTTAAATTCAAGGATACAGGACAAAAATAGGTGTCTACAGCTGCCCCTCTTTGCGTGTTTTCTAACTATTGGGAAGTCTGCAAAGAAGTAGTTTGCATACTTTTTAAGAATTAGGAAGTGCGCAAAGACGTAGACACCCCTTTTCATCGAAGGCTACGAAAACCTTTTTTGCTAAAATCTTGAGGAAGGACCACACTGAATCATCTAAAGCCAATTTTGAAGATGTTGTACCGAGTCGTCTGAATCCCTGAAAATTTACTTTGGAAAGAATATGCTTTGATGCAAGTTAGCATGGTGATGCACTGCCGAGTGCTAATGCAATGTTGTATGCTGATGATAAGTGCAATGCGAAATGCATATGGTTTGGTTTGAATATATTTCTTTTGCCAAATTAACCAGCAGCCATGCATAGCTTCCTTGTGTCCCTCTTGACTCCTTGGTCTTAGACTTCCTCTTCCAACCCTTCATTTGCAACCTTAATCTCTCCTGGTCTCATATTCCCCGCGCTATTACCAATACTTTACCCTTATTCCTTTCGAATCCTTTGCCCCGAGTTATGACTTATGCCCCTTTATATCTTTTACTAATACCTCCTCTTGAACAATTAAAAGCGACCATTCCCATGTCTGTTTTCAGCAATTTATTTTTAAACAAATTTTGAAAAGCAAAACCAATATTTATCTATGGTATGTAATGCAGAAAGAAAACAAATTTTACTAAAAACTTCGAAATTTCATTAATAAAGAAATGTGTACAAACAGAAAGAGATAAACTTATGTAACAAGGAATTTAATACATATATATATACTAATAAAAACATGCTGAAGAGATAGAACCTCATGTCGATGAATACTCCGACGACGGTTTTGTGACGTTTGCCGAAGGTTCTTCGAAATTGGTCTTGATGTAGCCTTACCCAACTCAGTCTGGACCAGATCCTTACCTTTTGACCTTAAGAGATTTTCTTGAAGTGTAATGCCAACAGACTATGTCCTTTCATCTTCCACCTGAGTCGCCCTTTTCGGGTTTTCAACTCAAGTTCCTCCTTTTCCATCCTTCACTTGAGCCGCCCTTTTCGGGTTTTCAACTCAAGTGACCCCCAATGGATCCAAGCCGCCCTTTGCGAGTTTTCAACTTGGACCCCTCCTTATATTTCATTTTTCTTTTTGCGACCTCTTTCTTTTTTAGGCCCAGTTTTTTTTTTGGCATAATATTTCTTGACTGTGTCAGAATTGATAGGCCTAGGAAACTCTTCCCCATCCATCTCCTGTAAAATCAATGCCCCTCCAGAAAATGCCTTCTTTACCACGAATGGGCCTTCCCAGTTAGGTGCCCACTTGCCCCTTGGGTCACCCTGTTCTGGTATGATCTTTTTCAGTACCAAATCTCCTTCTTTGAACTCTCTCGGGCAAATTTTTTTGTTAAATGCCCGCTCCATCCTCTTTTGGTACATTTGGCCATGACATAGAGTCGTTACCCTTTTCTCATCCACCAAGTTGAGCTGATCATACTCTCTTGAACCCATTCAGACTCTTCCAATTTAGTCTCTCGATATACCCGTATGGATGGTATTTCCACTTCGATTGGTACCACTGCCTCCATTCCATATACCAAAGAGTACGGAGTTGCCCCAGTTGAGGTCCTAACACAAGCCCGATAAGCATGAAGAGCAAAAGGGAGCTTCTCGTGCCAATCCCTATATGTCTCCGTCATCTTTGCCACAATCTTCTTAATATTCTTATTGGCTGCCTCCACTGCACCATTCATCTTAGGTCTGTAAATGGTTGAGTTACTAAGCACAATCTTGAACTGTTTGCAAGTTTCTTCCACCAATCCTTGGTTCAAGTTGGATGCATTGTCAGTAATAATCCTTTCCGACAACCCATATCTGCAGATAATCTCCCTTTTGATGAACTTGGTGACTACTGCTTGAGTAACACTCGTGTATGAAGCTGCCTCAACCCATTTTGTAAAGTAATCGATTGCCACCAATATGAATCTATGCCCATTTGAAGCCTTGGGATTAATAACTCCAATCACATCTATACCCCACATTGAGAAAGGCCATGGAGCTGACATGACATGTAATGGGTTTGGTGGCACGTGAATTTGGTCTGCGTAAATTTGACACTCATGGCATTTTCTGACATACTTGATACAATCGGTTTCCAATGTTAACCAATAATACCCTGCTCGCATAATCTGCCTTGCCATCTTGTGCCCACTGGCATGACTCCCACATGAACCTTTGTGCAATTCTTCTATAACCCTCTTGGCTTCTGCTGAACCC
>AWWV01016473.1:0-23074 GCA_001974805.1 Corchorus capsularis
TACCTACTAATAATAAAAAAATCATAATCATTGATTTCATGTGACATTAAATATTCAAATTAAGGAGCTTGTCTATCTTAAATCTTAAACTAACAGGTACCAATCTAGAAAACTAAAGGGACAAAATTGATGAGAAGAAAGAAAATAATAAATAATCTAATGAACATTAAGCAGTCATTGAATTACTAAAAAGTAAAAAGCACATCAAGGTACAGACCAAGAGAAAAGCACCTCAGGCTGGTAAAGGTGCATAAAGGGAAGAGAAGCAACAACAAGCTCTCGAATAGGAGTACATATATATATACCTACCTATAATCAAGTATTCCTTCAAAAGGAAGCTCTAGTTCATAACTAATTATAATGACAGGGATACACCCACTGACAATTGCGTCAAACAATCTAGCAGAGGAAGGAGTGTCACCAGCTGGACTCAAACAAAATATAGACCTGACGATAGAGGAAACAACACAAGCATTATGACAAAGTGGGATATAAAACATTGTGAACAGAAGTAAAACGTATCTTTCCTTGACTACATCCTTGTCACCGGTTAATTCTGACACAAGTTTAAAACGTATCTTTCCTCCCTGAAAAAGTCAAACCAACAAAATAAGTAGATAACAGGTAGAACAAAATAACATTAAATATAATACAATATTGGAGATAAAAACATGAGGTAATGCTACATGTCATCAACCATTAAGGTAATAAGTGAAGAACAGTGGGAAAAAAGGAAGAAAAGTATACTATTGATATAGCTAATTTCCTTAATTAATGCAAACAGCCTCGTACAAACACACATTGAAGGAAAAAGCCAAAAAAAAGCAGAAAATATATCCTCCTTTCTTTCATGTCCTACCAAATTTATTGCATATACAAAAAATATCAGACTAAATACACACTCAAAACTCTTAGGTTATGTTTGGTTCGTGGTATCTTAGGTATCACATGGTAATATCATTTACACTACTTTCCTAGGAATGTTATTTTAGTGGGAAAATATAATTTTTTATTTATTTTTGTGGGAATAAGATTAAACATGGAAAAGTTATTAATATAACACTTTCCTGTGAAAGTTAACTTTCCCATCCTTTTAAATGAAAATGTTATTCCCACAACTTTCCCACTTGAGTGGTAAAGTAATGGAAATGACATTTTCACATAAAATTGGATTCCTCCAACCAAACATAGGAAAGTTATTTTCCTTATCTAACTTACCACACTTTCCCACTACTTTCCACAAATCCAACACAAAAGCTTACAGCATTACTTTTCAGTCGTCCACGGAAGAAAAAGCAGTATGGTTGTCTTTGCTTCACTTTCTGATAAGCATTTTGTATCACATAAATCAACATTTGGAACATAAGGGAGAATAAGGTCGCCCTGGCTTGTACCTAAAATATTAGAATATATCACTTCTTGGAAGCTGAAATGACTAATAAATTTGTGAAAGACTGAAAGAGATATATTTACCAATTCCCTGTGGAGTCCATGTCTGGTAAGAGCCAAATTGCATTTTTCACAAATTTGCGAACTGATTTAAAGGACCATGGATGATGAATGGGAAATATGTGATCCCTTCCTTCAGATCTCCTCCATGCAGGCTGATCTGTCACCCATTTCAAGGCTTCCTACAAACAAAGGAAACAAAATCTTAAAATAATAAGAAAGTTCCAAAACTTAAAAGTACTATGACATTCATCCATTGAAAAAATTACAGAAGCAGGTTTTCAAGGGAAATCATGCATTACTTTGACCAATATGTATCCATAAACCTTTTCAATCATAAAAATGAGATTCAAAAAGGATAGCATAATTCATGAAACACAAGTGAAAATTAAATTTTTGATCTCATGTTAAATTTGATCTCAAAGTTCAGCTTAGTGACAGCATAAAAGTCAGAGCCAGTCACATGCATTGAAACTATAAAACGCATCAAAGTCAATTCTCAAATGCATAGCATGCGACCCAATTGTCATTTTCTTTACTCATCCCACCACTCTTTTAAAGACTCCTTAATTACCAAACATACACATATATAGATAAACCCGAGCAATCCGACAAGCATGAAATAACCATTAGATAGAGGGTCCATAAATTAGGAGTGGAATGAATCAAAAACATTTTGAAACTAAAAGAAACTAGGATAGAATTAAGAAATACACATAAATCTTAATAAAACCTGGAAACGCACTCACACCCTATATAACGCCTTGCATTGTTGCTTCTCCATCAAGAAAAAGCTATAATCGTACGGTGAAGAATGGCACGTAAAGTAAATCAGCATCCTCCTGCCTATATCATCTCTTACAACAAAATTCAAAAGTCTCTCTGAATTGGGTGAGGTCAAATCCACCCAAAGCCAATAATCAATAGAATGCTGCAACAGAAAAAGAGAGATTTCAAGAAAACTATAGCAATCACCGATTTTCTTGTACAAGAAAAATGTTGATTTCTTCTAATTTTTTTCCGAACTTTCTTTCACTTTCTATATCTTCCACTAACCCAAACTAACTCTACTAATCAAATCAAGACTATTCAACATATTTCAACGTCTTTTATTGAAGAAGAAAGTTTATTCATGTGATGAAAAGAGAAGCCATTTAATTGATAAACTAAGGGGCATTCGATTCTTGCTTTTCATATTTGCTATTTGTTCACATTTGGATTCAAAAGAAATTATATATAATGCTTTTTGGAGAACAGAATGCATTAATCATTATTTTACTTACATAGAATAGTTAGATTAAAATTGGTGCTTTTCATTTCCAATCAACGATTATGATTCTACTTTAATTGTTTATATTTGCACTTTAGCAGCCTCCATTCACTGTCATACGCCAGGCGAAACTCAAATCACCTCTCCCATAAAAAAAAGCAATGTTTTGGCAGGATTCTTTTTGCCTAAAAATGGTGGCTTCTGTGGTGGTGGAATTCAAAGCCACCACGAAGATTGTGGCTTCTGTGGTGGCTTTTGTTTCCCAACTGGCTTCTGCCAGTGCCCGCCTGCAGAGCAGCAAGCAGCAGCGTGCCCCATAACTACATCATATCAACAGAGGATGATGCTTGTAGCAACATGGAAATTTCCTACTCCTTTGTATGTTGGAAAAGAAGTAAAATTGTATATAAGAAAAGTGCAGTACAGCAATAAGTCTCTTGAACATGGAACAAATCAGGCTCAAAATCATTTAAACAAAAAAACAATAGATCATGGAGTTATGATAGTTGGCAAGAAAAATATGCAGGCAGCAACATTAATTTCCAGTCAAGCAGAGGCTAGATCCGGCCAAGGCACCCCAGATTCCAGTGAATCTCTATTCCCCATTGTTTCTTTCCCCTGATTCCACCTTTCCCCTTTCTTTGTCATAAATTTTGTTTGACAAAGAAGAATAGATATAGAAAGGAAATGAAAACAGCTCTCATGAAACTGAAGTTTTTGGATGAGAAGCTATACTTAATCATGAATATCGAAATTAATTACTATTGGTACAGACTTTAAGAGGAAGCCTTACACATAATATATATGTTTAAAGAATGATTCTGATACACAGTTACTTCAACTGAGCAAAATAAATCAGAAGGGACTGGAAGTGGTACTGTTGGCACGCCTGCAATCACAAGTGCACACACTTCTTGATTCTTTAACTACTCTCTGCGATCTCCGGGTATGTAGCTTGATATTCACCAACTTACCAGCCATCTGTTGCAAACAAGAAATATATGATAAATTAGTAATTCAGAACTTATTAATTGTTTGAACATAATTTTCCATGTATTTGTACCAGTTTGTACTGAGAGAATTCTTGTGAGATATCAAAGATTCCTCTAACAATAGCATCATAGACAGAGAACAACTAGATTAAAACTAAGCAAGTTCAATGCAGACATACACATACCAAAATAATGTCACCATTCTCATTTCTGTGCATGTGTACTCTGAACATTTCTTTTCAGAAAGGAACATTGAGATGGGATCAGTGATTTAATATGAAGTGGCTAAAGATTTTTACACAGATTCTTTTTTCTAGAAAATGTAATGTACTACTGTATTTGCTTTGCAGAAATAGGAGTTTGCTGGATTAAGTAAGCCGAACATCTACAGACACCAATAGTAAGAATGTAGAAAATGTCAAATACACAATCATTAGCAATCATGCCCAACGCTGATGGTCATTTCTTTGTACAAGTAAATAACATGCAATGCCAGAAGTCAGCCTACCAGATTTGTCAGGCTATTTAAGCAATTACTTTATAAAAACATGCTAATGTACATCTCGGGCAATGCAATCACATGACTACTGCTATCCTAGAAACTTCAGCATTATTTTTAAAATATAATATGCTAAAACTTTTGGTGAACAGACAGTTACAAACCATTCTCCACACGAGATCTTCTGGACCCAAGGGTTGAGCTGGACTAGAGTACACAAAATGCCTCGAGTACTGGAAGAAAAAATTGAGAGCAAACATTTCAGTCAAATTAAACTTACAAAAGATAGTGCAGGTTAACATTGTCTCCAAGTGTAAAGATCACAGATGAGCAGGAAATTGATGTACCCTCCAATTATCAACAAAACTAAACAGACATCAAAGGCATAGAGATGCTAATATTTGATACATGACATGCCGTGTTTTTGCCTTAGTATACAAGGCACTAAAATTCCTTCTAGGTACAAGCATTGACAAAACATTGGTGAAAATTTGTCTTTATTTCCATCCATTGCCTAAAAAACAGGAAAAGCAATACTACAACTGATAAAGCATGTTAACTTGAAACCCAAACCTCTGCAAGGTTCCTTCTCATTTCTCTGAGCTGAGTAGAGCTAATGCCTTTTAAATAATTTAAAAGCCAACCAGGTTGCACAGCATCAGTTGAAGAAACAAATAAAGCTATCTGCATGAAAGGAAACCAAAAACATAAGCAACTTTCCATCCTCTAAACTCTTTGATTGCAGTTTAATCAAGAAAAGAGTGGAATTCAATCCACAGCTTCTTCAAATGTTTTTAAAAAGCCAAACAACTTCTAAGCGGAAAGGGATGATATAAAGTATAGATATATGAAAATTCTAGTCTAGCACAAAATTTCCCAGAATATGGACAGAAAAGAAGTGCATATCATTCTTTCAACAGAACATACTGGCACATGGCATCTGTAGAAGGAAAAACAGGTATCCCCACAAATGGCAAGATAAGAATTTAGCATATCTACTATAGAGAAACTACTTCACAAGTGTGTTCATCTTTCTCTGGAAATAATCATCCCTTGGTCCCTGGGCATGCATTTAAATTACATGTAGCATAGAAAACTTAATGTAGCAAGATCATGCTGTCTGCCCTATTTTGGATGCATAAATCAGGATATGCATAGTCAGAAAACTACCAAATCTATGCATAGATCTGGCTCTAGTATTTTTTGAACGATAATTTACACATATACTACCCACTAATAATAAAGTAATCATAATTATTCATTTTATGTGACATGAAATTACGGAGGCTGTCTATCTTAAATCTTAAACTAACAGGTAATAACCTAGAAAACTAAAAGGACAAAATTGCAATTCACAACTTTCAGAAAATGAAAGTAAAGTAATGAATTTCATTCACTTGACAGATTTCCAACTGAGACAAACCATTACTGCTTATGGTGGCTGAATTTTTATTTATTTTTTCAAACGTATATCAATAATACCCGTACAAATTTTAGGCAGTCATTAAACAAAATGTAAAAAGCAATCAAGGTGTACTAAGAGAAAAACACTTCAGGGTAGTGAAGATGCATCAAGGGAAAGGAAGCAACAACGAGCTCTGGAAGAGGTGTACATACCTTCCTATAATCAAGTATGCCTTCAAAAGGAAGCTCTAATTCATCACTAATAATGACAGGGATACACCCACTGACAATAGCATCAAACAATCTAGCAGATGAAGGAGTGTCACCAGCTGGACTTAAACAAAATATAGACCTGACGACAGAGGAAACAACACAAGCATTAAGACAAAGCAGGATATGAAACACTGTGAACAGAAGCAGCTTATCTTACCTACGCATCCCCTTCTGAGCAGCAGCTTTCCCTCCCTCCCCAGCAGATCCCTCCTCTATGACTACATCCTTGGCACCAGTTAATTCTGATACAAGTTTAGAACGTATCTTTCCTCCCTGATAAAGTCAAATGAAAAAAATAAGTAGCTAAAAGATAGAACAAAATACATTATACGATAACATTGGAGAAAAAAAAATTAAAAAAAAAAAGGTAATGCTACATTAACCATTAAGAAAATAGAAGAACAGAGGCAAAAAGGAAGGGAAGTTCTTAATGCTCCTTTCATCATGTACCTTTCCCTCACTCTCAAAAAGACTCATACAAACACATTAAAGGAGAAAGCCAAAGAACAAGCAGAAAATAATATGCTCCTTTCATTCATGTCCTACCAAATTCATTGCATGTACAAAAAAAAAAAATCAGACTTATTACACGTCAAAACTCTTACAGCATTTCTTTTAAGTCGACCACGGAAGAAGAGCAGTATGGTTCTCTTTGCTTCACTTTCTGATAAGCATTTTGCATCACATAAATCAACATTTGGAACATAAGGGAGAATAAGGTCCTTCTCCAGTGACACTTGCCCTGGCTTGTACCTAAGATATTAGAATATATCACCATTTGGGAGCTGAAATGACTAATAAACTTGCAAAAGACTGAAAGACATATAATTACCAATTCCCCGTGGAGTCCATGTCTGGTAAAAGCCAAATTGCGTTTTTCACAAATTTGCGAACTGACTTGAAGGACCAAGGATGATGAATGGGAAATATGTGATCCCTTCCTTCAGATCTCTTCCATGCAGGCTGATCGGTCACCCATTTCAAGGCTTCCTACAAAGAAAGGAAACAAAACCTTAGAATAAGAAAGTTCCAAGACTTAAAATACAAAATTCATCCATTTAAAGCATTACAGAAGCAATTCTATAAGGGAAATCATGCATTAGTTTGTCCAATATATGTCTCCCTAGTCCATAAACCTTTTCAACCATAAAAATAAAATTCGAAAAGAATAGTAAAGTTCATGAAACACAAGCGAAAATTATGATCATATACCCAATTAACATGTTCATGCAAATTTGATCCCAAAAGTTCAGCTTAGTGACAGCATAAACTCAGACTCAGAGCCAGTCAATCCTCAAATGCATAGCATTCTAACCAATAGTCATTTTCTATACTCGTCCCACTACTTACAATACATTACTGAATCATACACAATGCTATCCCAGAGTAATCCAACAAGCATGAAATAACCATTAGAGGGTCAATAAAATAGGAGAGGAATAAAAAAATGGTCTAACTTAAAGAAAATAGGATAGAAATAAGAACATGTACACATAAATATTATTATTATAATAAAACCTGGAAAAGCACTCACACCCTATATAACGCCTTGCATTGTTGCTTCTCCATCAAGAAAAAGCTAATCGTGGTGAAGAATGGCACGTAAAATAAATCAGCATCCTCGTGCCTATCAACTCTTACAACATTTTTCAAAAGTCTCTCTGAATCCGGTGCCATCAAATCCACCCAAAGCCAATAATCAATGGAATGCTGCATCAGCCAAAAAGGGAGATTTCAAGAAAACTATAGCAACCACTGATTTTCTTGTGCGAGAAAATTTTCCATTTCTTTTAACTTTTTTCGAACTTTCTTTCACTTTCTATATCTTCCAGTAACCCAAACTAACTCTACTAGTCAAATCAAGACTATTCAACATATTTCAACATATTTTATTAAAGTTTCCTCTAATGAAAAGAGAAGCCATTTAATTGATAAATTTACCTGTTCAATTAAACGGTGGACGGGGCTACCGTTGGAGGTAAGATTAGAAGTTTCTCGGTAAGTATTTTGAAACAACCAAAGCAAATCGTAGGTGAACTTCGACGGCATTTCGTACACATAAACCCTAACCGGCATACTCAGCGGGTAGTACGGATCTCCATGCAACCACTCCATTTCCTTGGCGATCTTTCTCTCGTCCAGTCTACTGACGTCATCTTCGAGCACAGTACGAACCGTATCGTCGGAGCGTCGCTGGTACTCAGGAGCTTTGTGAGTGAGGAAGTGCTCGAGGGAAGCGACGAAGGAGGTTTCGGGTCGAATGAGCGGGCGGTTCGGGAAAGCCTGACGGGAGGAGGAGCGGGTCGGGTCGGAGGGAGAAGAGAGGAAGAAGAGGAAGGAAACGGCGAGAAGAGAGAGGATAAAGAAAAGAAGGAGGACTGGGGACTTGGATCTTGTGAAGGACGATGGGATTTGCTTCGCTCGCATTTTTTTTCCCTTTCTTTTCTGGGAAATTGAAGGTTTCCGTTGAGCGTGAAAATAGATACAGCGGAGCTGAAGACTGGAGAGTGTTAAAAAACGAGATCCAAAAACTGCAATTTCTAGTTATCGATGAGCTAAGTCCAGATCGGATTCGGGTCGGGTCCTGCTAGACTTAGATCATACTCTGTCCAGCCCATCTTCTTTAATATTTTTTTTTTATACAAGCCGTCTTCTTTGATATTTTTTTTTGCTGAAATCTCAATTTGGTACTAAACTTTTATGTTTAATAGTAACTTGGTACCAAACCTTTTGTTTCATTCAATTTAGTACCAAATGTTTTATAAATGGTCCAATTAAGTACTTTTTTAGGTCTTCCATTAGAGCGTGAGAGACACGCGTTATGTCACGCGTGAAAAGTTATTTTTCTGACAGAAAATAGCCACGTGGTTAATTTTTAAAAAATTAAATCTGAAAAAAAAAACTAAATTAATTTTCAACTTAAACGTAAAAAATTTTTAAGTTTCAGAGAAAATAAAGCCCCAAATTTTCGAAAACTTTCTCTACTCTTTCTCTCTCTTCGAACTCGATCGTTCAATCCTTCAAAGATCGATCGATTTCGTTTGTTTTCTAAAACCTAAGTCTAGATTTGGTTAAAATAGGTTGAATCGCTTGTTTAGGTGTTAGTTTAGGGTTTAAAAAAATTACAAAATCCAAAAATCCCAAACACCTCAGATTCAAAGAAACCCATTTGTTCTCTCTTGGTTCAATATCAATGCTTTGGTGCGATCGGTTCCTTTTTTTTTCTTGAAAGTATGAGGTTCGATTGGGTTTGGATCGCTCAATTTCGCTCGACTGATTGGAGGTTTTTTCGGTGTAAATGGTTTCGATTTAGGGATTTCACTAAAATTTTCTGCTCAATCAAAAGAAACAATGGCAGTTGCATCACATCTAGCAAATCACTACAACAAAATCACTAAATAGAGGCAAATAATTAGAGGCAAATACTTTTTTTGCCTCTAAATTTTGGCTTCAGAGACAAATACTAGTTCTGCCCCAGTAGGTGGCATCATCTGCCACTAATTCTAACCATTTAGAGGCAAAAATTTATCTGCCTTTATATTGGGAACTAATTGTTTCTAAATTTTATATTTTAGAGACAAATATATTTTTGCCTCTATATTCAAAATTAAATGTCTCTAATTCTTATATTTTAGAGACAAATATATTTTTGCCTCTATATTCAAAGTTAAATGTCTCTAATTCTTATATTTTAGAGACAAATATATTTGAAATTTATATAGGATTTTATAGACTTTTTTTTGGACAAAAGTAATTGTTGTTTTATTCTGAAAACTTATTAATTTTCTTAACATATAAAAGTAAAATAAAATTGTTTTAAAAACTACCGCATTTTTTTCAAATTTAAAAGGTTAATCAACATTAAATAGTGGTGGAACCCTAATCACCCTCTACTATCTAAGACTAAACCTCTCCTACACCAGCTTCCTCCAAAAATCTTTCTTCTAAAAAAAATTCTCTTCTTCTTCTTCCCTCCCTGAATCTTTGATTGACAATAATGTTTATTTTTTTTTATGAAGGATTCGATTCTTGTAGGACTTTTTCTTCATCAATGAATATCTTCTCTAATCCTCCCGGTAAGTTTTTTCCCCTAAATTTCTTTTAATGTATATAATACCATTGTTTGGAGGGTTTTTTTTTTCATTTTGATTTGATGAACTTTTCTCTTTTGTTGTTGTGTATAGATATAATAGTTGAGTTGCTATTGATTGTGATTCAACAGGTTGGAAGAGAAGGATTAAAGCAAATAAAAAGAACTTTTTGTAGCCACCCAAATTAAGATTTTAATTTGGTGATCAATGCACGTTAGGTTGGAAGAGAAGGATTAGAGCAAATAGAAAGAAATTTTTTGCAGCCATCCAAATGAAGATTTTGATTTGGTGATCAATGCTTAGGTGACAATATGAAGCTTTCAGATTGAAATTTTCTTCTATTTCTTTGTATCGGTATTATGTTTTTTTTTCTAAGGTTTTCATTGTATTATTTTGGTTTATATGTATATCAGTACAGTATTCTATGTTTTTTATGTTTTTGGTTTATATGTTTTTTCTTGGTTTATGTGTTTTTTATGTATTATTATGTTTTTTATCGGTATTTTGGTTTATATGTTTTTTATCATGTTTTTTATTTTCGATGTACATTCCATCATCATAGAGTAATCCATCATAGAAATTCTGGATCAGAAGTGCTTCACTCAGGTTGTGGTAGGGGCAGCTTGCACAGATCTCGTTGTACCTCTCCCAGCATTGGTGCCACTTCTCGTCACGTAGTTGTTGACAAGTAGTGATTTTCTTTCTGGCATCTGCGCGCTTTGCTTCAGGGAAAAACTTGTTCAAAAATACTGCCTCCATTTTCTTCCAAGAATTTATGGATTTTGATGGTAGACTTATGAACCAGTGTCTCGCTTTTCCTTCTAATGTCAAAGGAAAAACACGAAGTCTTGCTTCCTCTTGAGGCATACCAGTGATTGCGGCACAATTGATAAAGAAACTATGTAGATGCTCATGAGGATTCTCATGAGATTCTCCTTGAAGAGTAGGCATCATGCGGATTACTGCTGACGGCAATTTGCAACTCATATCCAAAATAGGATAATCAATGCAAAGCGGCAGCATCTCACAGTTGAAATTCAGCTCCCGTAACGTACGTGATTGCTCCATTAGATTTTTCTACAAAACAAAGATGATCAAGTGCAAATCTAATAGAAAAAAAAATAAAGAAAAAGAAATTGAAACGCAATCTCCCCGGCAACGGCGCCAAAATTTATGAACGGTTGTCAGCAATCATAGAAATAATCCCAACAATTACTAACTATAAATAGCTAGGGCAAGTAGGGGTCGATCCCACAGAGAGATAGGTTGTTATTCTTTTTCTTATTAAACACAAAATAAATAAAGAGAATTTTGGAAGTAGAATTGAATTAAATCTAGCAAACAAGTAAAATTAACTAAGAAAGCAATCAAGAAAATTAAAGAAAACAATTAATTAAAAAGCAGTGAATAGATTGAGAAAATAATTAAAGAAAACCCTCCAACATAGAATTAATCTCACTCTTGACATAAATAACATGGATCACTGATATCTAAAGATTATGAAAACGTTGAATAGCTTGCTTGGAATTTAATCCTAAATTACCTAAATTAGATAAAGCTCTTGATCCAGTTGTGAATTATCCCTTTTATTCTTTAAACAACTACCTCTTGATCCAGTGTGATAATTACTCAAGAATAAAGCATTAAGATCTAGTAATTTACAAGCACAACAAGCAATTACTCACCCATTGATTCTTATTTCCCTTGGAAAGAAGATCCTTCATCTCCAATTGCTACCACACAATTAAATCCAAAGATCCTTCAAGATTTAATTTAGCTAATGCAAACTCAATTATCATGATATTGTCGACTTCAACCAATCAAACAAGTTAACATGGAATTCATGCAGAGATTTAAGAAATACCCAAAACAATTTTCATATATAAGCACAAAATCTCACCATGATATAAGTCAAGAGATCAATTAAATTCTACATTGGAGAAAAGAAAAGGATTACTCACTCATGAATTAAGTGAGCATCCACAAATAAGAAGAAGAGAACTTATCTATGGATGAGGAAGAAGAGGGGGCGGCGGCTCCTAGGGTTTCTCCTCCAAATCTTCAAGCAAATCTACAATATATTTTTCTAAAGTGAGAATACATAAAAACCTAGACCTAAGGTGGCTATTTATAGGAGAAAAATAACCTAAAGACTCCTATTAGACTTAGGAAAAGAGGCTAGGACGTTCTAGGGGCTGACTTAGTCTCCAAGTTGGATTAGATGTCATCCTAGAGTAGAATCCAAGTCAAAATAGGATTCTGGAATTTTCTGGATTTCTACAGAAACTTCACCAGCAGATTTGGGCTTGAAAACAGCAGAATTGGGCTTCGAACTTCAAAGGAAAGTTGTAGATCTCGGAGTCAACTTTCCAACGAGTACTCATGAGCTTAAAACGGACATTTGAGCAGAAAGTTATGGCCTTTTTACCGAGACTGCGCCATTTCCTACTCCAAATAGGACTAGTTACGGGAAATTACGGGATTTGGATATTCCCTTGGATATTAAGCCTATAAATTGGGATTTTAATTCCAATTATGGATTTATATGGGCTGAGTATTTTCCCAAATAAAATATCCAAAAAATCCTTAACTTCCGGGCTTCTTCTGGGCTTGACTTTATCCTTTGCAATTTTAGCTCCAATCTTCAATTCTTGCTCCTTGAAATAATTCTTCAATAATCTTCAAATCTTCAAATTATCTTCAAGAAATCTTCAAACACGAACTTTGCATCTCCAAATCTATACTCAAAATTAGTTTGCTAATATCTGTGTAAAAAGTCATCAAAATAGCTCCAAAAGTAGTGAAAATTAACAAATTCCCAATTTCACATCTTATAAAGACTAAAAACACAAATATTATCAAAATAAGCTAAATTAGAGCATAAATAGACCCAAAACATAATAAAATAGCCATAAAAATAGGGTTGTTTTTAGCTCGATCAAACCCCATGTCGATTCGAGGCATGGCTTCCTCATTTGGGTCCAAGATGGAGGATAGGCGTTATCAACTTGATCTCAACAGGCTACTTGTGATCCCATTTCTTTATCTGCAAATTTTTTTTAGCTTATAGAATGAGTTTATTATTGCTAAAATTATCAAGTGTAGGGTCTATTTCTTTCTTTTGTCTTCCAAATGAATACTCCATTGTTTCTGTTGTTGTTGTTACTCTCTCTAAAGCCTCCCCTTTCTTCTTTACTCTTGCCTTCTTTCAGCACTTTCCTCTATGGCAATTATTTAGAGGTGTCAATTTCAAGTGGTTTGTCTTCTTGGTTCCTTTAAATCCTATTTCTTTTTGTTTTTGCATAAGTTAAAAAATGGGGTTTTTCTATGTTTCTTTTTGCACCTATAACTATAATGGATTCTTGTTAATGCTAGCTTGTGTATTATTTTTATCTTCCTTTTTTTTTCTAAAATTTTCACAATTTGGGTTTTGGTTTAATAGTTATCAGTGGTGAAAATGGGTGTTTGATCTTGGTTTCATTCTTGGTATTACTATTTACCACACTTTGCAGAAAGGACTTTAATTGCTAATATTTTTGAAAATATGAAAAAATTCATCGAAATGTCGCTTATATTTTTAATCGTAGATGTAAAAACGAAAAAAAATATTTAATTTAATATGGATATTTACGGATATTTGAATAAAACAAGAAATATCGACGGATACACGGATATATCGACGGATATTCATTGACATTGAATTTTTTTGGATATTTATATCGAGGGGTACAAATATCGGATATATCGAGGTATTGACGGATATTTAATTCCATGGTTTTAACTCCCGATTCTTGCTCCTCATAACAAATGCGTTTTGAGAAATCAATCTTGTATTCTTATCCTTATGGTCTAAAATGTAGCCTAAAACTAAAACTAGACTCGGAGTAGAGATCAAACTTCTAGGTCAAAATGAGAAGTATGAAATGTTAAGGTGGTGTTTGGTGTAGGGAATCTCAGATACCCAGTGGGATTCATTGCCGGTTAAAAAATATTGCTGTTAATCTTACCCAAATCTTGTTTGGTTCGCCAGTAGGGAATGTAGTGGGAATATTTGATTATCTTGTTTGGTTGACTTAGAACATTTCCACTTAGTTTAATCAAAATACAAAAATACCCTATTTTTCTAGAAATGCTTTGTACCTAAATTTGTTTAAGTATAGAGAACCATACTTACATTTCAAAGCCATAAATTAATAGTACATAGAAAGTGGATTAGACAACAATTTGGAGTGAAAATAAAAACTAGATAAATAATAATTTTAATAAACTAATAAACTGCTTTAGTCCAATTAATTATTGAATATTACATTTTTAACCAATCAACATGCACACAAGTTCAAATTTTTCAAGAACCATAAAACATTTGAATGGCATAAATTAAAGAGTGGATAAATAATGAAGAGAACAATTTGGATAGGAAATAAATACTAAATAAATACTAATATCTAGAAACTTAGAAAACCTATTTTAGGGCCACTATTTTGGCCATTTTTACACTTCATTTGACCCATGAAACATGCACAATCATGTACTTAAATTTCCAGCTGCACAATGTACAAAAAGATTGCAGCAAACATCTATGTAAACCTGTACCAGGCTATACCAATATATGTGCAAATACCCCAAACAGAAGTTGTAAACTTAATCAAAAATGGTAGTTCACAAAGACCACCTATATCATCACCTAACATGAACTAAAATAGCATCAGACCTCATCAGTTATCACCACCAAAATCAAATGAGGGACGATACTCAGCACTACACTCACTAAGCTGCTCCTGGACATACTCAAATGTGTCCTGCTCTGGCAAAGCAAAGAAAAAGTCAATCTTTGCAAGATCCTTGATGATGTAATGGCCGACCCTCATTTGTTATTGTTTGGTGAACTCAGGCAGCTTCATAATGGTCTTAATTACCTCTGACCTTTTTTTTTTTTTTCATTTGACTCCAGATCAAAGTAACCATCAATGCTTTTCCACTGTTCATTCTTCTCCTGGTATGCACCAAGAAAACCTTCAATTTTTTGCACAAAGTCACCAAATTCCTCACCACTTTTTGACCTTTTTTTCCCATTGACACTCTTTTTACTGGGATCATGATGGCTTGGTGGTTTTAATGCTGAAGCATCAAATTCAGCATTAATTGGTGCTGGTGGTGGCTCTTCACCCGCTACTTGAACCCTATCAGATCCCTCATCAGAGTCTTCACCGTCAGGGACCTCTTCATTCTCATCATCACCATCTGCTTCATCCTCATCAGTTTCCATGTCCTCTACTGCATCAGCTGGTGCCCCAGCACTTGCTCTAGTTGCTAAATCAGTTCCAAAAATTTCCAAGAAAGTGTGATAATGAGGGAAATATTTGTTCCTTCGGCCCTTAGCAAAAGGGTAACTCTACAAAATTAAACAGAAGAAAGTGTAAGTAAAATGCTATAAAAATAATTTTATTCAATAAAAGTGTAAGAAGATTGTATAGTCATCACATCTGATAAGGTAGTTATATTTATGTTTAAAGTGGTATATCGGTCTCATGGGTCTCGTAAGGGCCAGGCCGATGTCGAAACGTACGGGTCCGGGGGACCCTGCCGAAACGACTTTGGAAAAGAAAGGAGTCCCCACTAATCTTTTTTGCCTAGGTGTGATTAGCCACCTACATCTATTAGACCTAACGGACCTTGCTCAACGACGGACACACTAAGTCTAAAACTACGGTCTGCGAACCAAAGCCCAAGTTCGGGAGTCGGTTACGTGTGGGGAAGGATTAGCACCCCCACAACGCCCGTCAGACGACGGTACCTCTAGCCTAATCTAAATCTAACGGGTTTAATCTTAAATGTTGCTTTTTCTTAATATTGATTATTATTAGAAAATGGTTATAAAGGAAAATAAAACCACTTTTTAAACCAAATGTCAAGGACACGAAGAATGTGATCGAACTACCGTCGATCAATTCTATTTCGATTCTCTTTCACTGTTTGTTCTCTTGTTGATCTTTTTCTGTTCGAAAAAGAAATTTTTTGAAAATGCTGTGACAAAACCTTTTATTAATTTTTTGCTTTTTTCAAAACTTGATCAATTTTCCAAAAGTCTTCTCTTGGATTTTCAAACTTTTATTTTCCAAAAGTCTTCTTTTGGAGTTTGCTTAAAAACATTCTTTTTGAAAATACTTACCTTGAAAACTCTTTGATTTACCAATTTTAATCTCTTTTGAAAACTGAATAAGAGAACATGATTTTGAAAACATTTTGAAAAGAACACTTTTTATTGCTTCTTTTAATTTTCTCACATTTTTTTGGATTTTCTTTGATTCTACTGACTTCTACTTAATGTATGAGTGCAAATGATGAATGCAAAATCCGGTTATTTAAAGCTGACTCACGTAACCCGGGTTATTGAAAACTCTTCCCGGGGTATAGCTTGGAATCCCGACGCATCTCGAGAAGGGTCTTCTCATCCTCGGGGACATCTAGTGGCCCCGAATGCTCGACCACTCACTGAATGTCCCTTCTTTGGAAAGGTTACGATTATCAACTGAATTTAGGTGGCATGTGATGCAAGCAGTTATAATAAACTGAAAATAAACGTGGCATGCACATGTCTATTTTCTTACTCTAATTACTAAATTACTACAAATCCCAAATGAAAATAAATAAATAAATTAATTTAAAAAAACTAAGGGCCAAACTGGACAATTCTGGGGACTTCTGCACACTAAGGAAAACAGTTAGCAAATCTCAGGGGCAAAAGAAACACAATATTTCTTAAATAAACGCTAAGATGCATCAATTAATAAAGCAGACTCAAAATCAAGGACTAAATTGATTGAATTAAGCAAAGGAAACTAAATCAAACCTTCAACTAATTCAAACCAAAGATTTAAAATTTAAGTAAATATTAATCTAAATTAATTCCTTAATCACTCTTCTAAGTCATTTTTCAATTTAAAAAATCAAGCTTTTAATCCAAAGTTGTGGCTTTTAAATTAAAAATTAGCCCCAAAATACTTAAATTTCCAAGCTAACTTTAATTCAAAAACTCAAACTTTGAATTAAAGTTTTAATTTTCCCAATTAAAATAGACTTTGAACGGAATCAACAAATCCATTTAAACTAATATAAACTTAAATGAATCAAACCAAAAGCTTCAATTTTAAGTTGATTTTAACATAAAAACCTAAACTTTGTCATTTTACTAATCATTTTCAATTAAAGATTCCATCTTTAAACTAAATACATCCTAAATTTAAACAAATGAGCACTTAAACCCTAAGATCCATTTATTCACCATCAAAGATTAACAAACATATTAATTCCAACCAATTACATGAACAAAAATCTAAACTTTGGACTAAAGGACTAATTTTTAAACCAACTTTTACCGAAACTTAAACTTTAATCTAAAGTCTTAAACTATGACATGGTTACTTAACAAATTAATTAAGATTTTAACATGGAAATTAAAAGTTAGGAATTTTACTTAGATTTAACATGGGAAAGTTTACTCAAGGTTAAAATGTATCAAATATATCAACTTTATAATAAAAATAAAATAATCAAGTCTTGAATTGAAACAAACCAACACAAACAAGCCTCAAATTGGAACCATCAAACACAATCAGTCTCAAATAGCAGCTAGTTAAAACGAAAAGGATTAAATTGAAGAAATTGAAAGAGTGACTTACAAAACGACGTCGTTTTCTCCCTGGTAAGCTCCTTTTGTACGGCTTTTCCCCTTTCCTTCTCTTCCTCGTTCTTTTTTCCTCTTCCTTCACACCCTGAACCCGAGCTCCGCTTCTTGCAATTTCTTATCAAATCCCACCAAAAACAACCTCGATTTGCCAAGACGACACCAGATTCAGATTCCCGACTCCTTAAAGCTTGAAAGCCCTCTGCTAATTCGAGGAGAATGGTTCGATTTGGGTATTGAACACGAAGAACAAAAGGTGCGATCTTGGGTCTCAAAAAACGAGGAAAGGTTTGATCTTTGGGTGATATATCGAGCAACAGGTTTACTCTTTCAAATCGGGTCTTTCTCCATCGTTTCTCTTTCTTTTCTCTAAAGAAAAAAATGCAGGTTTTTGATTTGCTTTCTCTCTCTAGATTTGGCTACTGGTTTTCGGCTATGTTCATTCCATGGATTTGTGTCTGCTCATGAATGAATCGAGGAGATGACAAGTGAGAGTGAGTGTTCTCTGGTTTTCTTCTGTGATGAACCCAGTGGTTAATCGATTCAAGAGAGTAAGAGGTGAGAGAGAGTGAAGGGGGAGGATCTAGAGAGAGGTCTGAGAGATTCCAGAGAGAGAGCTTCCTCGTGAGCAGGTGGAATCTCCGTTGTTGAAGGGATAACGATTGACTTCCTTGATGAGTTGTAACAAATGAGTCAGCTTCTTCTCGATCCTTCCCTTGGCAGCCAGGTGGTTTCTCGGATCCTCTTTTTTCAATTTTTGTTGTGATTTTTATTTGGTTTTCTTGTGGTTGATATTTGGTTTTCCATTTCCCTGACATTACATTGTGCTTATCATTCTTTGTCTCCATAACAGGTAGTTTGTAGGAGGATATGAGCTGAGCTGTATACATGGTGATCTGGCAGAGGACAAGATTTTTTTTCAGGTAATTTTGTTTCTCTATACTTGCAATTGGGTTTTATTGCTGCCATTGGTTGATGATGGTATTTGATTGTGCTTTGATTCATGACCCACTGCTTCTATTTGATCCTTGAATTTGGCCTTGAAATTTTGATTGTTCTATGGTGGATATGCTAACTAAATGCCGTATGAGTGTAGTATGGATGTTAACAAATTGTGCTGCCTTGGTCTTGAATGCTTGATGTGCCCTGGATCTTCTGAACCCCTTTTCTCCTATTGTAAAATCCACCTCCTATTGTAAAATCTATGCTGCAAAGTGCCTCTTCAAATCAGTTTTGTACCCTGAACTTCAGAAATTCATAACTTATTCAATTCAGCTCCAAATTATGTGTTCTTGCAGGGTATGGAAAGCTTGGAGAGTGCACTTCAACTTCCATGAAGACCACTTTGTCAAACAGAGTCATCTTGGGTGCCAAATTTGAAGTCTACTCCGGCTGCAACTGCTGTCCAGAATTTATGCGATTCTTGGAGGCCTGGACTGCGGGGCCCATATCTCCTTCATCCGAAATCAGAATCATGTCGTTCTTGTGCTCAAATTGCAGCCCCAAGAGTCCTCTACGACTTTTGTTTACAAAGTTTTCTCGTTCGAGCCCTCTAAGGTAATCGAATTTGCATTTTTCCGGGACTGCGCTATTGACAACTTGCTTGGGCTGTTTGCTTTGTCTCTAACTTGCATTTTTGCTTTGTTTTTTTAGGAAAACTTGTGTAATTCACTTTGGATGGTGCAACAACAATATTGAAGAAGAAAAAAAGCACCAATTTGCAAATCAAATGTCCAATTTGTAAATCAAATGCCTTGTATTTATTAAATTGTAAATGCTAGTGCCAAGTGTAAAATAAAATGTAAATGTTTTTTTTGTATTTTGTATTTTCAGACTTTGAGTGAATAATATGCATGAAATTAGATAATGCAAATTGTTATGGTATATTTCCTCGAATTCAAATTCTAATATGCCCTTTAACTATGATAGTAATCTAAATGGACTAAACTAAATGGACTAAAGTTAATATGCAAAGTAGAACATGCTTTACTAACTAAAATGCAATTCCATTTCCTTTGTGCTTTTTCTTCCAACCAATGCCATTACCAAAATTATGCGAGTCCTATTTAGGGAATGCCTTACTAATTGCTAAATTGATAATTAATTATTCAAAACACTAAATTGAACTGAAGCCACATGATTAAAACGCAACAATGCTAATTAAATTACTAAATGAAGTTAAAACACGAAATAAGTAAAAATGCCAAAGGTGCATATTAAGATATTTTTTGGTTTTTTCAAATGCAATCTAGACTACTAAGAAATGAATTAACTAACCTAAATTAAAAGTGTACTAAAATTACCAAAATACCCCTGAATGTGGAAATGACCAAAATGCCCTTAGTAAAAATGACTAAAATGCCTCTAGGTAACCCTAATGCTAATTAAGAAATTGATTGAAGGATATAGGATAAAAACGGGTGTCTACAGCCGATGAGGAATTAAACTGCTACTTCAATTGGGGTTTATCACATCTTTTTGTTTTCCTGTTGCTGTTAGGATCGCAAATAATATATCATGCAATTGTTGCTGGACTGGTTTTAGTAATAGTTGTGATTAGTAGCTATATTTATGTCTCGATAATAAACAGGTACTGTGAATATAGTAATTACATATGGAGGGGCGACACCTTTGGGGTAAGGGATATACTATATATCAATGAGGTAACATAAGAGGTTCTCAAGATCAACATCAGCCAAACTGAAATGAAGATACCAAATATCAACCAACTTGCCACGATTCAAATGGGCCACCTGATGATACTAGTATTTCCTCGCAACAACAAAGATTCCCAAAATGCCGTTGCCGTGCAAACTTCCATTGTAGAACAAGTTCAGAATAATAGTAACGATGCTAATGGAGTTAGGCTCATCGACACCGTGTTCGAGTTCGCCTGATCAAGGAAATTGAGCTGGTTGATATAAAGGTCGACAATGTGGGACCTTGCAACGTTGCCAAATCAATTTCTGTTTTTCAAGAATATCCTCCTATAAGATTTGATAGTTGCGTGGGGTACCATCCATTGGGGCTTGTGACTTTAGAGAGTTGAAACTTTGAGATAAACGTTTTTGGAAGTTAATTTCTGAAAATACATCTTATGTTACTACACTTCTTCCCTACAATGATTTTAATCTACCATCACAAGTTTAGTGGTATCAGAGTTAAGTTTCGAAAATATTTTATAACATAAGTTATTGTCATGCATATAATGACCCTATCGTATAAAAGTGTAGACTTAAAAAACCTGCCATGGGTGGCTATCGGAGCAACTCTAAAAGTTAAATGCTAAAAATAGATACAAAGATGAATTAAAAGTAGAGCCATTTATTGTGGAATTAAGTTTCACCATTTGGGAACGGTGTTGCCTAGCTTGGATACAAATTTATTGCAGCTTGATTGCCATGATTAACATTTGAATCGTCTGGTTCTTCATTGGACACGATAAATGCAAGAAGAAATATGACGATGGAGTAACTAAAAGACTGCAAGATTGTATTGTCATTACATCTAATATGAAAGTTATATTTATGTTTAAAGGGGTATATTGGTCTCATGGGTCTCGCAAGGGCAGGCCGATGAGGAATTAAACTGCTACTTCAATTGGGTTTTATCACTTCTTTTTCTTTTCCAGTTGCTGTTAGGGTGGCAAATAATATTCCATAGCATGGGCAACATCTCATTAGGGCATGTGACTTCAAAGAGATGAAACTTTGAGATAAACGTTTTTGGAAGTTAATTTTTGAAAATGCCTCATATGTCACTACAATTCTTCCCTACAATGATTTCAATCTGCCATCACAAGTTTAGTGGTATCAGAATCAAGTTTCGAAAACCTTTTATATCATAAGTTATTGTCATGCATATAATGAATTTATCGTATAAAAGTGTGGACCTAAAAGACCTGCCATGGGTGGCTATCGATAGAGGTGGCAATCGGGCAAGTCAGGTTGGGTTCGGGCTTGAGTCGGTTCGGGTTAAATTTGTGTTTGGTTGATTTGGGTTTGGGTTAAATTTGGGTCAGGTTGATTCGGGTTCAGGTTCAGGTCGGGTTTTGGTCAAATCATTTATCCTTTTTTTTTTCAGATGAAAAATGTCATTTACCTTTTTTCAAAATTTATGTGCAATTTATTAATTTTACCTTTTGAATATATTCATAAGAAAAATTATACGCCATAAATGAAATTTTCGGAAATGAATGACCTAAATAAAATGCAACGTCAATTATAGATAAGCATCATGTTTCTCAAAATACGTGTCACGTGTAAAGTCAGACTGATATTGTAGACACCCATTTTTGTCTTAGAAAGTTCAATTTAAAACAACCTTTTTTCTTATATGATATCAGGGTTATTTAGGGGCATTTTGGTCATCTGCGTATTCAGGGGCATTTTCGCCATTTGCACCTTTAAGGGTATTTTGGTCTTCTCAAGTTCACTTTTAGCTTAGATTAGGTAATTTATTTTAATAATATAAATCACATTTTGAAAAAAAAATATTTTCTTAATGAACACCTTTGACAATTTTTTTAAGGCTTAGCTTTGTTTAGCTATCTAGTATTTGTTGCATTTTAAAGTCCTTTTAGAACTAGGCCTGGTTTGCAATTGGCATGTTCATTTTATAGGGCATCAGGTTCCCATTAGTTATATTTGGTCATAGTCACATCTTCGCATTAGTCGCATTAGCCATTTGTATTCATTTTTATTCTCATTCTTCATTAAGCTTATTCTTAATTTATTTTTACATGTTTGCTAATTATCTAGATGCTTGGTAGCTTATGTCCATTAAGCATGTTCACCACATTCAGTGCTTTCTGGTTAGGCATATCATATTCATTGTCTTGTTTAGCTAGTCATATAGGTGACTAGTGGTATATATATGTTATAGTCATGCATTCAACCTTTAGTTGGACTCGTTTTAAATACAGTTACAGTTACCATAAACATAAAACACAAAAAATGATGGTGATTAAAGTAATGAATCTGCATTTATGGGGTAGCAAGGTCATTAGCTTTAGTTCAGAAATACATGAGTACAATTTCATGGGAACCAAATACATTACAAAAATGGGTCTGTTCAATAATAAAGAGCCACATTTCCTTACAATTTGCATTGGCCTTTTCTTTAGTTACAAAATTAGAAGGTTTCCTTGAAGATTTTTTTTCCTGTATTCCTCCTTCCTCCAATCTCTTGGCAACTCGGCAATGCTTTGGATATAGTTTAAACTTGCAAATGGATAGAAAAGAGGTAAATAGATGCAGTGTGTATAGTAAAATGTACCCCCAGGCTTAAAGACACGAATACCATTAATTGGTGAGTGTGTCATTCAAATATAAAGCAACAACAAGTCAGTGGCATGTGGTACAAACATAAGATCAGAAACCAACAAGAATCATCAAACATCACATCGCAAGG